>JASDQU010819041.1:0-26675 GCA_032191745.1 Picea mariana | reverse complement strand
AAAAATAATTAAAATTATTTAAAAAAATTAAAATATATTAAAATTATTTAAAAAAATTAAAATATTTTAAATGGAAAAAAAATATACACTTTAAAATTTCTTATAAATTCAAAAGCATAACTTGTATTTTAGTTTAGTAATGTTAATTTTCAATTTTAATGATAACATAAAAACAATAATGTTGATACTTTTAAATATATTATTAGAAGATCAATAACTTTTAAAAATGAAAGTTCATTATAATAATTATTAACTTTCCATTTTACTAAAAGCTTGAAAAACATAATGTTATCATAGTATATTGATAATAATTTTTTTTTTTATTGAAAAATAATTTATAGTTTAATGGTTTTTAATTTATAGTGTAAAAATATAAAAATAATAATATTGATAATCTTTATTATATTGTTATTAAAATAAAAGTCTTTTATAAATATATAAAAAAAAATTAAAAATAATTTAGGATAATGATTATAATGGTTAAATATTTTGAAATTGAGATCTAATTTGAGTATACATATGGTACTCTAGGGGAAGGTGCTTTTCACCTTCAAACTTCTTGATGTCACAAAGATGAGATATTTTTTCATACCATGATATTTTGGGAATTGTCCAATTCCTAATTTCAATAAACACCTCATGAAAAATAATAATGTTAATCACTTTAATATATATTATATTGTAAATTGAAATAAACCATATATCATTCATTGGTCAACTTTTTAACTTTCATATTCAAGATAGATTTACAATTTGAATCAAGTTAACCTAAAATCAAAATTTGATTTTACTTGTCTACAATTTTTTTTTTAAATGACTACAAATTAGTATAACAAATTAGAGATATATATATAAAAACATGTAAACGGAGATTGTCTCATTGCATTAGATGCTTGGGAGAGTGCTAAATTGTCTGATTGCATTAGATGCTGGGGAGAGTGCTAAAATATTATGTGAGAGGTTAAAACTTAATAAGATAGTGTTTAGGGATTATAAACTTGTTTCTTTATAAATATAAGTTAAATATGCTCACTCCTGCCCAACGAATTTGAACTTGTAACTTTTTAGGATGAAATACATGTTCTTAATCATTAGTCTCTCTCTCTCTCTCTCTCTATATATATATATATATATATATATATACATATATATATATATATATATATGTATGTATGTATGTATGTATGTATAACTCACAAATTAATTCTTATATGTGCTCACAAATTAAGTCTTATATGTGTTCTTGTTATTTTTGTTCTTTAATAGATAAGAATAAATGTCAACTATAATATATTGTCCATGAGAAATAAATAGTATCTTATGAATATTATATTTTCTTATTATAAATAAGAACAAATGTCAAAGTAAAGATTAGAAAATCTAAGTCAAATCTTTTTGTGTCCTAATATTTCAATTTTTCTTCAAAATTCTAAGTAACAACAATATACTCATTATGAGCTCAACATGTCGGTTACAGAATAGAACCTAAGTGAAGAGGATAAACTTCATTCCAGAACCACTAGGGATAAGCCCAATTAAGAATTATAGTTTATACTTATAATAACACTATAAATATTAATCATGTAACAATATTTTATTGATTTGTTTTTATATTTCATCATACCCTAAAGTTGTAATGACAATTGTAATACATTAAATAGTTAATTGTTTTTTACTTATTAGTCTCTGTCGAAGGCAAATAAGGACTATAGCGATTGATAATTCGTTGACTTCATATAATATGTCCTTTGACTATAAATTTTCGCATCAACTCTATTGTTCGAACGAGAGAACTAAAAACGTTATTTTTTATATAATAAAAAAAACCTTATATGTCATCATCTCATTGGAGAATAGATTCGAAGTCTTATTGTGAGCTTCACTATTACCATTGTTTTAAATGTTTAGATATCCAAAGTTTTGAGCATCCATGCTCTTTTTTAATTTTTTAATTTTTATTGAAATGTTTACATACCAAAAGTTTTGAGCATCGACGCTCTTTTTTAATGTTTTTATTATTTTTGTTTTTATTGAAATGTTTACATACCGAAAGTTTTGAGCATTGGCACTCTTTTTGAGGCACTTGAATAGGCGTGACAGCTGAAATGTTTACATAGCGCGAGGCCCTTAAACAGGCATGACAACTTAAATGTTTACATAGAGAGAGGCCCTTAAAAGGGTATGACAACCTTAAATGTTTACTTAAATAGTCCTGTCACAATACATTTTTCCTCAAATTTTTCCATACAATGTTGCACTGAATTTGGACAATATTGTTGTCCACCGCCACTCACATAGCCATCATATGTTTCATACTTATTCTATGCTTGGAATACAATTTAGTCATCATTAAATATACATATATTGTTTACTGGTTCACTGGTTGCTTATTTTTCGTTGGTTCGTTGGTTCGTCGATTGTTGCTTGTTGTTGTTTGGTTCAACTTTGCAAGGTTGAGGTCTTGCACCTACAGTTAGACCTGTTGGTGCTTGTTGCTTTCTTTTGTTTTCTTCAAATTTGCAATATTGGAGTCTTTCACTTGGAGTTGGACCTATTTTTTCACTTTGCAGGGTTCAAGTCCTGCACCCACAATTGGACCTGTGATTCTGTCATTCATCATTGACAAGTAAGTTTCTATACCATAGTTTCATTCATATTTGTTCTTTGTTGTTTACTCTTTACAGTTTGCAAGTAACAATGTTTAAGTATTTCCACTCACATGGTTGTCATATGTTTCATATTTCTTCTATGCTTGGAATGCAATTTAGTCATCATTGAAGATACATATATTCTTTACTCGTTCACTGGTTCATTCATTGTTGTTTCTTGTTGTTTGGTTCAATTTTGTCGGGTTGAGGTCCTGCACCTGCATTTGGACCTGTTCATGCTTGCTCACTAGTTTGTTGCTTGCTAATTTCTTTTCTTTGCTTCGACTTTCCAAGGTTGGGGTCTTGCACCAACATATGGAGCTTTTTTTTTTCACTTTGCAGGGTTCAATTCCCGTGCTCGCAATCGGGCCTACGATTCTATCGTTCATCATTGACGAGTAAGTTTCAATACCATAGTTTCATTCGTATTTGTTGTTTTCATTTTGCAAGTAGGAATTTTAAAGTATTTATTCATCATTCTTATACTGCAAACTTTCCATAGATGTTGGCATATCTTTTTCTCCTGCTCTTAAATTTTCCTCCGATTTTTTCCCCAGGCTCTACACCATGTGCATGCCAATGTCACATGCACAACTCTGAATTTCATTTTTTCTAGCATTACAATTCTCGGTCCTTTGTCGTATGTGACGAAGTGGAAATCTAACGCCTCAATTGAATAAGTAATTATTCATCCTTCGCACCTTGACCTCGATGATATTCCCAACTTTCCTAGGAATGAGTTTGTACCTATCCCGTATGGGAATCGAACCTGTGTCTTTCGCATGAAAAATACGATGTCAAGAATGTTTCCTTTGTAATATGTTATTGTGGAAGAAAACTACAGGTAGGTGTAGAAGGGCTAGGTATGGTACAATGGTGGCTAAGCTGCAACAAAATTGCACAAAATTGGCATATATTTCCCTCCCGCTCTTAAATTTTTCTCCAATTGTTTTCTCCAAACTCTGAACCATACCTACATGCCTTTGCAAAATGTTCTTGTATAAGAAAAAGATGTTGAGATGGTGCTAGCATGAGTAGTTGTCCGTGGATTGAAAATTGCAATATTCAATCTCTATGTCACTTTGCGTGCAACATTGCTAACATAATGAATGTTTTTTCAAATGCATTACACCATTTTCATCTGAACGAAACCAATATCATTCTATGAGACTTCAGTGTTGACATGCTACAAAATAGTGCCTTAACAGAAGAATTGGAAAACTACATGTGCAATTACAATCTCCTCTTTCTTTTGGTTAAGGTAAAACATGTACAAAACGTACTTATTGAAAATATATGGTGAAATGTGCCCATATCAAAATACAACCTCTTTATCTTATACACAAACTGGTATGACCATGATACAATTTGTCTTGTACCTGAATTATGAAATAGACATCAAGCATATTACAAAATTATATTTCCATGTCTCAAAGCATATCTGGATACTTTTTTGCACAAAACCAAATCATTCAGATAGGATTAATCCATATCGATGTAGGTGGCCTCCCACCTATTCCAACTAGTTCATTTTGGCAGTTTTCCAGTTTGACAGTTTGTTTTACCAAATTTTCAGGTCTGTGACTTGCGGAGCCATTTTGAGGCCCTAAACAATGTTTTTAGGGATCACCAAAGTCATAAATTCTCTTTGATAGATAAAAAAAAGGTGCATAGTCCTCGTATAGACCTATCCAATGGGATATTGTGTGCCTAAAACGAAGATCGTATGCAAAAGTTACGACCCTGGGAAGTTGATGTACTAGCTTACCCAAACGGGGCCCACATGAATTTTGGTGCTTCATCTCCCAGGGCTAGGTTTTTGGATGTCTAGGGTTTTTGATATTCCCGTTTATTATAAAAAGGCCTTCAAATCTTCATTGCAATTATGTTTTGGATAATGAGCACATCTGTCGCATCTCTTCTCATAGATAATCCTCCACCATTCCAACAAGCTTGTTTTCCACTACATTTTATAGTTTGAAATTATTTCTTTATTGAATAGAAAACCTGTTTTACTATATCTCTGTTATTCTGTGTTAAGAATATTTTAATAATTTGTATTCATTTCGTTCTACTCATATGATGCAGACCCCCTTCCTTCCTAAGGGCTGTGCAACCTCCCAGTCAAGATCTTTGATTCTGGAGTCGGTGACTCTCTGAAACCTCACTGGTCTCATCCTGTGTCAACTACAAGTCCTCACGACTCATGGTGTAGGCTCTAGGACACCCGCAACCTTCAATTTCATTCTCTGCAAAAATATCAGAGTTGACGTTAACACCCCCTCTCTTGGCCCCTTCTCAGATGTGACCTTGATGATGACCACATGATTATGGTTCAGATGTGCCCTTCTCAACCCATGGACCAAACCTGTGATACCTCTTGATGCAGGTCGTATGAGACCCACAGATTATCTTCTAAGAGTTTTTCAAGTACTGTGCTAATCTTGTGCTAGCTCTCCCCTAGTTAAGCCCTTCCCTCTTGTGACCTTAGTTATGACCACTCACCTAACTCAAAAGGTGTTTCACAATTGCGTGTATCGAGCCTTTGCATGCGAGTCTCCTCGACTCTCCCAACTCCCAAAATCAGGACATTGCGATGGCACTAGATTGACGTTCCATATATTTTCTTTGATCAACGACTATGATCAAATCACGTTTTTGCATTTCGCGAGTCTGGGGTCTCCTTACATCCGTTCTCCTGATACCTAAAATTGCGATGGTGTTGGATCGACGGTCCATATCTCTCCTTTGATCAACAGCTCAGATCAAGTCGCAATTTCACGTTTCGTGAGTTCTCACGACTCAATATTCCTACACAACTTGTCGAGAAACATGAAAAGAAGATATTGCCAGGTAACGGGATATCCATTACAAATTTAAATATATTTCCAAAAACAGTATACGATCGTGGTGATTGTGATCGGATTATATCGCTCAATGAAACAAGTATTGTGGAAAAAATTGTTGCTATTTTTTTAGAATATCGTTTCGTCCCAGACACAACTACCAACCAACTTGCATAGAGAAATGACATTTACCCAATCAGAACCATTGGCGTAACTGTCACACTCACGAGAAAAATTGGCTCGCAACACATTCTCCATATAAAATATGGAGAGTCACACAATGACAAGGAAATGATATTGTTCTCCATATCTAGTTTTGTCCTTTACTTTCACATGTTCATGTATTTTGGTTAAGTTACACAAAAATTGCATTGTTCCATGTTGTAGTTTCAATTGTTCGACACCTATTCAAATTTTTTTTTGTCAATGGAACAACAATTGCATAAAGGAAAACTTCCACTTATGCTCTTCAAAAATATAACAAATAAAAGAGATGTTAAAGAAATGATATTTTTCACAACCCAAGCAACATTTGTAACACAATTGCAAGCATACATAGTACAACATCTCAAGAAAATAACTAGGTCTACAACTGTTGTGTGTATACATCTACAGATTCATCCTCACTTTTCTCATACAAATTGCCTTCACCAAATTTCTGCAGTTTTTGTTTTCTTTATATATATATATATATATATATATATATATAATTTTATTTGTTTGTTATATGTGCAATTGTATATTATATTGTTCAATATATTAATTTCTATGCTCATGTTTCCAGGTTGAAGGTGTTTTGGTTGCATCGAATGTGTACTCGACCCCCTTTGACCCTGTATGTGTGAAATGCAACTCTCTTGCTTTTGCTTCTGCTTTCATAAGTGATGATACAATCGATTGTTTGCGATGTAGTAAAAAATGTCCATACATATATAGACATTGCCTCAATGCTTCCATCTAGACCGTGGGCAACACAACTATACATTGTACAATTAGACAGCCTTTGTTACAAGATGTGCTTCCAGGGTTAGCAGAATTGTCATATGAAGCATACCTACAGAAAAAGGAAAACAATGTCTACATGTTGCGCGACTTTCAGATACATAACAAATTTACCTTAAATGAGGACGATGCAATATTGCATATCGACTGAAACCAAAAAAAAAATAAAAAAATCATATCAAGCTTTGGCAGGAAACAAAAATATCTCATGTGTGTTTGTAATTTTTCTTCAACACCCAGATGAATGTTTGTCAGACTCGAGTTCTTCAGATTTTACATCTATAGTTGTTAAATTCTCTTTCCAGATATTTTGTCTCTTCTTGTGCAGTTGAAACAACAAGGAGAATCTAACTACAAATGCAATCGATGTTCTTATTTTGATGTTTTTTTGAATCTCCCAGTAAGAATTTTGCATATTTGTTGTAGTGTGAAAAAAATAAAAAAAGGTGGTTGGCTATGACTTTGTTGGAGTCTCGACGTTTTTGGGTGCCCCAATTGGAAAATTGTTTTCCAACTATATAACCATGGTAGGATTTCTGCATTTTGTATTTTGGCTACCCGAATAAAAAACAAATTGGTCTCCAACTATACATTTATGGTATGATATCTGCATTTTCTCGATGCCCTAATTGAAAAAAAAAGGACTCAGCATGGAATGGAACATGAGCATGATATTTTCATAACTCGCTATAGAGATTGGGGAGTTCAGGAATTGGAGTTCATACAAGCACGTGCGGTTGTTGGTGATGTATACGCGCATAAGATTTTTCATTCCATAAATGGGAAGCATGAGTGCAAACCCCATAAAAAGTATCCAATTATAAATAAATTAGGCCCATCCTTTGAACCGTCGAAATAGCTTGTTCCTCTTGACAGAACCATCAGACATTTCCAATAATATTAGAAATTTGGCATTGTTAAAACCGATAGTGATAGACCATGGCACTGTCAGAGGAAAATGTCCATAGTGATCTTGCTTAATGGTAAAATAGTAATCATAAAATTTCTTGTTCCCCATTTTGAGGTCTGGTTATAGCTAGCGTACAGTGGTGAAGCTCTGTTAATTTTGTGTTGTCTTGTGTTTGGTAGACTTTTGTTCATATATCATGGCCTCGATTATTTTCTCATGGAAACATATACCAGATGTAAGAGAAAACCAATGCCACGATGTGTTATATATATATATATATATATATATATATATATATATATATATATCAAATTGTTTGATACAAATGTCGATGCGTATTTCTCCATGGAACCTTGTGGAATATTGCTTGACACATTCTGTGTTCATGTGTTTCCTTCTGCCTCAACTTTCAATACTCTTGGTGTTTACTTGGTTCTTGGTTGTATGCTTCGTTCTGGAAAATTAATAATACATTTAGGATCTTCAAAGTTTTTCTATGATCTTAAAGACTATAGAGGACATGATTTTCCCTTTAATATAAGCTCTGTGACGCAAATGTAGTATGTGTCTCCTTTTATCACTTTTCCTTAATCGATGAACTTAGCAAAATTAATCTCCTGAAACAATTTGAAATAAAAGAATATATACTATTCGAAGTCCAATGGAACTATCATATCAAAGAGAGGACATTAAAATTCAAATTTGTCGTTGTTATACTTGCGGTGAAGGTGACAGTACAATAACTTTACTTAAACATGCCAAAATTGATTTTCTTGTACCTTTTCGACGCTTCTCTTATACAAACAGATCCTGGAAATTATAAGCACGGTTTGTTGTATCTATTCCTTCATTGAAGAACCTATTCACATGTGTAATGCACTTCATAGTTACTTTTAAGACCATAAATGGGGATTTCTTATACCAATTCTCTCTTCCAAAAATTGCCATCCCCTTTCTATTTTCCCTTTCTGGTTACTTACTCGTTTTTCGGAAAATGTCTAGGTGCAGGAGTTGCCGGATTCACGTCTTCAGATTTCCACTGTTACTTTTATATCACCAGCCCGATTGACCGCTTCCTCATTTCATATTGAACAAAAATTTTGGATCGCAAGTTCCCGGATAGGCGAGTTCAACATTGCATTTCCATTGTTTCGTCGCTTGCAAACAACACCCAGACTTTCGTTATCTACAAATTAGAAAAAAAAATCCTCTTTATCTCATTTGTATTCTCTTTATGTTTACTTGGTCCTTTTTCCGAATGTCTCATGATTTAATATACAACATCTGAAGTTCTACAATATAAAAACTGACCCTCGAAATCCATCATTGTCATTTGTTTCATGTTACACATTTTTCATTCAACAGTTGGGGTAGATACAATTTGACCATCGAGCCCTCACGTATCTTGAGTAGAGCTTGTGGCCATGTTTTCAGGTGCGTTACTATTCACTCTTTCGAGTATGTCTAGTTCTTTTATATCACGAATTCGACCAACCACTTGTCCATTGCATACTTGGCCACTATTACCATCATCAGTTCATGGCCATGCTTGCTCAACATTGTTCTTCCATTGTTCTACTACGTGAAAACAACATCCGAAATTCCACGATATACAAATTTAAGGCCAAAATTTTTCATTGCGACATACAATTTGACCATCGGCCCCTTACGTCTCCTAAATATATATGGTGACCCTATTTTTGAAGCTCGCGCAACCACTTTCCATACTTTGTCATTTCTTGGAATTTGTTTCGCGGTTTGGCGGGTGGACGAAATGTACAATGCTTAGTCTCTCTTCGCCATCCCCGCCACCTTTGTACTTCTTTCTAGATATGTAATTATTAAGCTTTAATGCTAGTATTTCATCGTGTAGGAACCGTTAAGATTGTCATTAATGTTTGGAAGCCGGAGAATATTTGTCATTAATACTAATTCTTCACTCTCACCGCCACCTTCACACTTTTTTCTAAATATGCAATTATTAAGATTTAATGGTAACAAATCATTACCCACGAACCCTAGAGATTATCATTGATCAACAAAAGGATCGAGGATATCTTCCATTGATACGCATTAAACCAAGATTTGCGGAGGGTTATATTATCCCTCCCTAATTTTCATTTCAAACATCATCTGTAGTAAACAAAAATTGTCATTAACTTATGGCAGCAGTTCCACAACAGTTCTGTCTAGATACAGTAAACACCTTCGGGCATGATGGCCATAGGTTCTAGTATTCCAGGGAATATTCTTACTACTCATGTCCCTCTGTCCCGGAGAAAAAAAGGATATGGTCCCTTGGTTCACCGAGAGATATATTTCAAGCCAAATAATTCCAAGGGAACCCTTCCTACTTGGACAACCTGCCTGCCTGCATTGACAGTTGGGATAGAGGTTGATGTGATGGATTTCGAGAGGGAAGAATATGATCTCATGGACGATGATACGACAATGGATGATGGAAATGAAGACATTGTTCCCACTCTTTCACCCAAATTGAAATCAACCATAGCGGGCAACACTTCCCAGCTCGACGATGGTGGTCCTGACAACACCAAAAGAAGGGATTTCAGAAAATAGGCTGACTTTGAACGCAATAGCCGCTTTGCAGCTCCAAAGTAGGAATTCCATATGTCCAAATTAGTTCATTCTGGGCCAAAGTATTTCACTATAAGGAAATGATCTATTGATTCTCCCAGAGATATATTTTAAGCCAAAATATTATTCATTGCGGGACCATTGACGTGTTCTCTAGATATACAATTAACATCTCAGGGAATGAGGACCAGAACTCCCACTAGTGCAAGGCTTATTCCTACTAGTCATATTTGTTTGTCCAGAATGGACTAATTTGGGCCTCTAGAATTTCTCATGCAACCTGTGTCCTTGAATTTTTGACTGTGGGGAGGTGGTTTCTTAGTGTGTCCTAACTTTGAGTTTCAGGCTATTCCATTTTCCTTGCAACTTTTTTCGTCTTCTTCCTCACCTGAAGCTTATGAGAAATATCAATTTTACCGTAGGACTATTGTTCATATACTTCAAGCCAAGGATTTATTCCACTACGGAGTCACTCCTGTTTCTTTGTTTCCTTAGTTCTTCCGAAAGATATTGAGATCGGGGCACCGAACATTTACCCACTGAGGAGAATACTACAAGGATTTTCTAAAAAAAACATGGTAATCAGTTTTGTATACATGTTCAGGAGCATATCGATGGCTCCTACATGTTGCAGATCCTGTGCCTGAGTTTATGGAAAATATGGTAATTTTTTGGCCAAAAGAATTTGGTCCACTTTCTATGGATAGACATATAGTGCTCAGTCTTTTTTTTTTTAATGGATTTACTATTAAAAGAATTTCGTTGGATTCTTGGTTGTTGCTTCTTTTCTGAATCTAACACCTCTTCTCATTGACATGGTTCGATAGTCTCCTAGTTCTTCAATATTGTATTTTCTTAAATAATTTGTTCTAAAATGGAGCATTTAACAATTATATGACAATGCATTGTGTCGATCCATCAGGATTTTATGGAAATGAAAATGAATTTTAGACAGTTTCAAACCAACGTTCAATTCTATTCGTAATGCAGATAGAACATATCAAGACCAAATCACAATATTGCAACAAGATCGTCATTCTTGTTTCTAGACATGTAATTATTAAGATTTAATTCTCACAATCCATCATGCAAGAAGTTTAATACTTAATATGTTAAAGTCATGGAAGAATGTATCAAGAACACAATTACTCCCACAAGTTGCAATAAAATCTAATCTTCAACAAAGCATTTGCTGACAATTACTAGAAAATGATGGTTTTGCAACAATGGGGCTTGTTTGGGTCATATCCAATAAAATTTACCCTTAATAGACTCGAAATATTGAAGAGAGAAAGAAAGGGTTTGATAATTGCAGACACGGAGGAGCACATCATGGTTACCAAAGGGGGCAGCAATGGAACCCCCTCTTACAAGCAGGTAGTGGTGGAAAGGGGCAAAGGCCCATGCGGCGGAGGTTTCAAGGAACCAGTGATGAGCGCATCAGGATCAGGGCCAGAAAAGAATCAGGAAAGAAACCAGGAAGAAAGGGATCGCATGGGGGGGAATGTTAGGGAAACCCATAATGATACACAAAAACGAGCGAACCCTAATGGAGTAGAAGGCCGCAACCCATGTAAACCTAAGACAACACTGATACACAAGGTGATACTGGAGGACCCACAAACACAACTCTACTGAGACCAGATGAAGATGCATGCACTCATTTTCAATATCATGGGTTTGTGGACCATAGAGAGAACTTTTCTCAATTGGATAAAATACCAATGGAAGCCAAGCGGAGAAGTGCAACTCCACCTGGGGTTGAAAGGCTTCTTCACATAAATATTCATGAACTTGGAGGGCAGGGATAGAATCCTTGAGGGGGGACATACATCCACAATTTGGCAGGACTGTACATGTGGCCATGGAAGGAAATATTCTCCCCAAAGAAACAAACCTTCAAGAATGTACCCATTTGGTTGAGGCTTTACTCCCTTCCGCTAGACTAGTGGCTACCCTCCACCTTCGAAGCAATCGGGAACAAACTTGGAAAATATGTGAAGACATTGAAAGCAACCCTAAAAGGGATATATACCTCCAACGCAAGGATCTGCGTAGAGATGGATGTTTCAGTGACACTCCCAGAAGCCATAAGCCTGGAATTCAGGGATGAGGAATCGATACAAAGCATCGACTACGAGTAGATCCATTTTAGATGCACAATATTCCATGAACATGGTCACCTATTCAGAGAAATCCCTCTCAATAAAAAACAAGAAGAGGAAAACACAAAAATACAGCAGGATGAGGATGGTTTTATCAAGCCTAACCATAGAAAGAGAGAAAACAAGAAACCAAGCAAAGCCCCAATGGGTAGCAATCTGGAAGCTAGGACCCAAATGAAAGGGTAGGATAAAAACAACAAAGGGGAAGAAGGAGGAAAGGAAAAGGTAAAATCCAGAGAAGCTAAGGAACAAACCACAGAAGAGAACACAAATAGCCCAAGCAATAAGATGGAACATGGGGGTAGCGTAACTTTTATGGATAGAGAAACTAGAGACACCAACACCCCCATGAAGGTAGCAGATGGAGATGCAGAAATGATGCCAAGTGAGGTAGGAACAGAAGGCCCTGATATCAGAGATATAGTGGAAAAGTAAGAAATAGATCTCCTGAACATATTGAAACAATGGAAAAGGTAGGGCGTATATAATGTACCAGTGGAGAAACTAGATCGTATCCAATATCTTTTCCTCCTAAGGGAGAAAGAAAAATCCAGAGGGCTCAAGCACATGCACGGGGAGATAGGACACCTCAAAATCAAAACTGGCGAGGGACAACTCCAGATCTCACCCAAGTAGGCAAGAAGGAAGAAATAAAGGAAATCAAACAACGTAGCCCTACAAGAACTAGGAGCTCTACTGATAAACTCAGGTAAGATAAAGAATATCTTTCCCCACTCCCCCCAGCATGTTTAAATGATTATTATTATAACATGGAATATTAGATGCCTAAACAACCCACAAAAGAAAAGAATCCTTAAAAACAGACTGACGAAGAAACAACCGAACCTCTGTTTCATCCAAGAGACAATATGCACTGTAAACAGAATGGAAACAATTTGCAAAAATGAATGGAGAAAGTACAAGACATTGTCTGTCGAAGGACATCAGATGACAGATGGTATTCTCATCTTGTGGAACCGACAAGTGATGAATTTACTAGCAGTTGAAGCCACCAGACACACACTTTTGGCTAACATGCAAATAATAGGTAACACAGAGGTGATTCTATGAACTAATGTGTATGGTCCCCAGATGGTTGAAGAAAACATAAGAATGATCCTAGACCTGGAAAACCTAAGAGCCCATTCCAACAACCTCCATTGGATCTTGGTAGGGGACTTCAACATCATCATGACACTTGCAGAAAAAAAAGGAGGCACCTGGATACTGGATAGATATGCGGAAGAATTTTCAGTGTTTATTGACACAATGGAGATGGTGGAAATCAAAACCAGTAATGGCCAGTTCACATTGAACAACAAATGGATAAATAAACATAATATTGTGATGAGGCTAGACAAATTCTTGGTGTCAAAGTCCATTATTCTATAGGGTTTAACTTTGGACTGCAACATCCTTCCCTGGGGGGGTTCATACCACTGGCTAGTCTAATTGGAAGCGGACTTCCAAACCACACCGAGGAATAGACCGTTCAGATTCAAGAAATTTTGGATCAGCCATCCCACTTTCAAGGAGAATATCAGCCAATGGTGGCGGGCGTAAAAACCAGAGCAAGGGACAAGAGTTTTCAATATTTATAAGAAACTTAGGTACATCAAACATAAACTCAAGGACTGGAACAAGGAAATATTTGGAAACGTAAACCAAGAAAAGAAAAATATTGAAGACAGAATAAAGAAACTCTAGAAAATGTGCATAGATGAGGGCTATACAGAGGATAGGAAAAAGGAAGAGACCCAAATGGCCCAAGAATGGGAAGCAAGATGCCAGCAGGAAGAGACTCTATGGAGCCAAAAGTCCAGAATCATGTGGATAATGGAAGGAGAGAGGAACACAAAGTTTTTTCATATAAAAACCATTGCTAGAAGATCACACAAAAAAATCCTGAAAATTCAGGATCGGGATGGGATCGAGAGAGAGTCCCACAAGAAGATTGAAAACATACTCAAAAACCACTTCTAGGGGATAGCCCAGGAACCCAACCAATACAGAATGGAGGCCATACAAAGGATAACTCAGCTCATCCCCAATCTAGTTACCGAGGAACAAAATATCAACCTAAACAAACCCATCGTTAAGGAGGAAGTTGACCAAGTCGTCCAGAAGATGTGAAATGGAAAGGCCCCATCCCAAATGGCTTCACAGTGGAATTCTTAAAAGCCTGCTAGGAATTGGCCAATAATGATGTTTATGGGGTGTTGGAAGACTCCAGACGCTCGACCTCCATTCTTAAAGTGCTAAATGCCACAATGATTACTTTAATCCCCAAAGAAAATGAAGCAAGGACCTTAGACCGCTACAAACCCATATATTTATGCAATGTGGTCTACAAGATAATCTCCAAATTCATATCCAATAGACTAAAACCTCTCCTACACACACTGATTTCACAGGAACAAGCGGGTTTTGTAGAAGGGTGAAAAATTGTGGACAACATCATCCATGCCCATCAGCTGATACACACACTGAAACTCTAGAGGAGAGGGGGGATGATAATCCAACTTGACCTAGCAAAGGCTTATGACAAAATTAGCTGGCACTATATGGTCAAGACTCTGGAAGCTTTCGGCTTTGCACAACACTGGATCAACTGGATTGTCAGCCTAGTCTCAACGACAAGTTACTCGCTTTTAATCAATGGCGCTCCAACCAAACCCTTATGTCTATCAAGAGGCATCAAGAAAGGAGACCCGTTATCACCTTTCCTATTCATTATGATGATGGAAGGACTCAGTAGATGCATAAAAAGCACAAACACAACAGGGGAAATACCAGGCATCAAATCTTTCGAAAACTGCCCTACCTCTATGCACCAACAATTCGTTGATGACACCTTACTCCATGGCACACCCATGGTAAAGGAAGAGAAAGATTATAAAAAAATATTATAAGACTTTGGGAAAGCCTCAGCCATGGATATCAATCACTCCAAATCCATGATCTACTTCTTCAATACCAACCCAACAATCCAAAGAAACCTGGCAAATATTTTGGGGTTTGAATGCAAAACGATCCCAATGAAATACTTGAGAATCCCCGTGATGGACAGAGCATGCAACATGGAAAACTGGGAAGGAGTGATCAACAAACTACAGGAGAGGGTGAAAAACTAGACTTAGATATCCCTCAACCTAGCAGGGAGATTTAATCTCACCAAAGCGGTTCATCAAGCAATTCTGACTTATATGATGTCAGTGTTCCCCACTCCCAAAGGAATACTCCAAAAAATAAGAACCATCCAAAGGGACTTCCTATGGCATGGAGCAGAAAGAAAGAAAAAATAGGCCCTTGTGGCCTAGGAGAAGGTTTGCAAACCCAAAAGCAAAGGAGGATTGGGGTTACAAGACCCACATGTAACCAATGAAGCCTACGGGGTGAAACTCTGGTGGAGATGGGTTAAGGAAAAGTAAACACTGTGGACAACCCTATGGATGGCCAAGTATGCCCCGAACATCAATGAACAATATAGAATACTCTTTATGGGCACAAGGGAGGGATTATCCATCTAGAATTTGGCCTGGATAAACAAAATCTGGATTCAGAAACACAACTTCTGGGAAGTGAGGAATGGTAAAATAGCCAGATTCTGGGAGGATGCATGGCAACAAGAACCCAGAATGGAAAATCCAAATAGGAAGGAATGCCAATAGGAGATGATCGCGCAAGGCAAAATCAAAATCCATGACTATTGGAAACATGGAAATGACTGCGACAGATGGAAATTCTAGGACAATCTCAATCCACAAAATAGAGATCGGATCACAACAATAGCAAAGGAGGTGGAGGAGGAATTGGGGAAAAGTAAAATTATAGTCTCAGAAGAAGAGGAACAAATAAGATGGGGCAGGAAAAATTGTGGGGAATTCAACTTAAAATAAGACCGCAATTAGATCATAACTCAGGACCAAGAAGATCTATCACAATAGTGGGGAAATATTTGGGACAACCCCCAGTGGCCAAAAATCAAAATTTTCAAATGGTTAGTACTTCACAACCGAATCCTAACCTGGGAAAAACTAAGGAAAAGGGGTTTCATAGGCCCATCACAATGCCACCTCTGTCAAGCAAGGTAAGAAACAACAAATCACCTCCTTGATGAATGTAATTAAATAGCAAAGTTTTGGGATTGGATGGAAAACATCTTTCTCCAGTCCAATAGGACCCAAGGGAACATCAATGCAACCATCAATAACTGGGAGGAGATTTATAGAAAAAATAAAATGGTAAACCTTTGTTGGAATCTCATGTCAGGGATGATCATATGGGAAATATGGAAAGAAAGGAACCGATGCATCTTCAGGAATGAAAACCTTCTGGAAGGGAAACTCAAGGAAGAAATAATCTCACAAATACGAGAAACAATGCATAGTCGCAACTGCTAGACTGGAAAATCACAACTCATAGGCCAAGACTCCCGAATCCTGGAATTTTTTCACCTAAAATATGGGCACAAAAATACACAGGTAGGGTGGCAACCACAAATCCAATTAGGAGAGAACAACTGGACACCACCTCCAGCATGGTTCCTTAAATTAAATTTTGATGGGGTGGAAAAAGAAAACCCAAGAATGACAGGGATGGGAGCGGTGATCAGAGATAGTTGCAGAAACATAATCCGACTGTACATTGGGAGTATGGGAAACTTAACCAACAATGCAGTGAAATTTGGATCCCTAGAGGTCGGGCTTGAAATTATAAGCCGCAAAAGGATGACCAACACTATTGTGGAAGGTGAATCCACCTTGGTCATCAACACGGTGAAGAGACTCCAAAATTCCACCAGAGTTGGCAAAGTATAGAGACACTGGTGTTTGGCACACTCCCTACAAAAAATTCAGGAGCATCTGCAAATGATTAACACAGTGGAGTTGCATTGGGTACGCAGGTCAACAAATGTCCTGGTAGATAGAATTTCCAGCGAGGGGGTTAGCAAGGATGAACCGGTACTAGATACTACCTGGCTCAACATCCTGGAAGGACAATTTAGAATGTACTACCTCTAACTAGAAAAAAAATAACATGTGACAACAACTTGAGCATGAAATATCACATCGAGTAGGATAGCAAAAGACCCAGAGGTCGGCACGAAGGACCCAGGCAGAATATGACTACCCAACACGTGACCACCAATCACAATGCAAGATGAGATTATACAACAGGTGAGGGTACGACAACAAGGTTGTGTCAATCGTAAGAATTGTAGGGAAAGATTGTGGGAAAGTATCGATGACATTCAGCATGCAACGAATGACATAAGGCAAGAGGGTTTGACACAAACCAATATAGACCCACCACGCCAAAGATCAGGTATGGGTATATGCTCTTTAGGCTATCGATTGAGCAAGGGAAAGGGTCTGTACAGGTATAATTGTGGAGTCATCATGATCATAATTACCACAACGGGGAAAACTAATAGGAATGTTCACCTCTACGGGCAGACCATGCTTAGAAGGACGAGCCCACCGAAGGGAAATATCAATAAGAGAATAAAAAAAAAGAATAGATATAAATAGAAGAGCGTAACTGTAAGAACCACCATAGACACAAGGGCAGGAAACAGGTTGAGAATCCAACAAAGGAGCTTCCATAGGCTAGATAGGATGGTATGAATGAAGAGAACGCACAACAAACAGAACCTCCTAGGGAAGGGAACTTAGAATAATCCCCGTTGGGTTTCAAGTATGGAACAGGCGGCCATAGACATAGAGAGCACCTTCCACACCCTAGTTGCACTGAAAGGGAAAGTGACCATTAACCGCATGGAAAAGTAAATCAAAAGAAGTTGCAAGGGAAAAACATGGGATGCTCTAACCCAGGAAATAGACTGGGTAACTGACCCAGGAGCCACGCAACTCAGGGAAACCCTCTACCACAAAACAATGGATATGGCATGGCAAACAAGGATGTTGATTGGCAAGGTGAGCTTAGAAAGGGAGGACGCCAGATGAGAGAACAACAAGGAACACATGAAACTGTTGAATGAAATCTTGAGATTCCTCAGTGGTTTGGAAACCATTACCAGACTTCTAAGTGAGGTCGATAAGGTCCAGCAAGCCAAGATTGAGCGGTTGGTTGCTCAATTCCACCTCTACCTATGCTATGTCCATCACATGGACATCACGCTAGCTGACGGGAGCGGAATTCTAGCACACATCAGAAAGACTTGCATGGTCTCCCAAAAGGAGGATAACAAGGGCCAAGTTGATGAAGGAAAGAAGCATATCATCATCCTGGACTAGCGTCTGGTTATTCTATTGGAAATCAGTCGGGTCAGTCCCGCATCTATTTAAATCTCTGTTTCTCTTTTTTATGTCTGTTGTAATTATTTTTTCAACAACTGGATATGGTAGGACTGGGCTGGTTTCCCATGGTTGCAGTCCAGCCATACCCCTTGCTCTTTTCAGAAAACGCAACTCAGGAACCTCTGGCCTGGTTTCCTTTTTGGTAGACCAGGGAGTTCCCCTTTTTGTACTATAATTACCTTTTAGTAATACAAGCTCCTAAACTCACTTAAAAAAAAATAAAAAATAATGGGGCTTGTTTGAAACCAATTCCCTCTTACGAAAATTTCCCTCTGCCTTTCTATTTTCCCACTCTTTTATCCCCTGTAGTTTCTCTTTTTGGTTACTTAGTCGTTTTTCCCAAAAATGTCTTGCTGCGCAAGTTGGCGGATTCACGCATTCACATTTTCATCCATTATTTTATATGGCGATTCCGACCGAGTGCTTCTTTGTCTAAATTTCACTTTCCATTATTCTATGACCTGCAAACAATAGTCTAGCTTCTGCGATATACAAATTTACTTCTGGAATCCCACATCAACCCCTCTTTCGTGTTACGCATTTTGCACTAAAATGTTTTGATATATACAATTTTATAGTCGGGGCCTTATTCTCCTCGGGAACCCTTGTCACCCTATTTTGAAGCCCATCTGACTGCTTTCCACACTTGACCAATTCTTGACATCTCTTTCAGAGATCGTCGAGTTCGCGGGCTCAGGAAATTTCCAATTTCTAGTTGTTTTTTCCTGTGCTTGCTACTTTCATATTTATTTCCAAGTATATTCAGTATGTATACAACTTCTCCAGAAACATATAGAAAATATCTTTCCAGGAAATGGAATATATATTGCAGATTTGAATATATTGGACCTTCTTTTCCCTCTTCTATACTTAACCAAATTCTTGTTTCTTTTTCCCATCTACTCTCTCTTTCTCGTTACTTATTCGTTTTTCTGAGAATGTCTCAATGCATTCATTGGCCGACTCAGGAGTTCACATTTGTGTTGATTCTTTTATATCGCCACTTTGACCGACCCCTATCCATTCGATGCCTAGCCACTTTTTAGATCGTGGATTCCTAGGTAGGTAGGCTCTCTATTGCACTTCCATTGTTCCGTGACCTGCAAACAACACTCGAACCTCTGTGACATAAAAAATTACTACCACACTCCCACATCATACCCTCTTCCATGATACATAGTTTGCACATGAAATTTATGAGACCTGCAATTTTACCTTCGGGTTCTCACGTGTCCTGGGGAACTATTGTCACTCCATTTTGAAGCCCCTTCATTTGCTTTCCATATTTAGCCATTTCTTTGAATCTCTTTCATGCCTCCAATTCCATACTTGCCCTAATTTTTTGCTTGCATATTCACAGACATGCGGATTTCATTTCCAGTGTTGACTTGAAAAGAACCCCCCAACTTCTGCGATATACAAATTGACTTCTGGACTCTTACATCAGCCCCTCTTCCATGTTACTCAGTATGAACTCAAAAGTTATGATCAATACAATTTGACCGTCGAGGCCTCATGTCACCTCGGGAACCCTTGTCATCCTATTTTTAAGCTTTTTTGATCGCTTTCCATGACAATTTCTTCCAATCTCTTTCTCGGATCATCGAGTTGGCAGGTTGAGACAATTTCCAATTCCTAGTCATTGTTTTCTGTGCCCGCCACCTTTTCATTTCTTTTCAAGAATATGCAATAAGTATATAACTTCTCCAGAAACATGTAGAAAAGAGATTTCTGAGAAATGGGATATCTATTACAGATGTGAATATATTAACCCTTCTTTTTTGTCTTCTATACTTAACAAAATTCCCATTTCACTTTTCCCTATACTTTATGTTTCTCGTTACTTAGTCATTTTCCCAAAAATTTCTAGTTGCGCAGGTTGGCGCACTCGCGGGTTTACATTTTCACTCATGCTTTTATATCGCGACTCTGACTGACTACTTCCCCATTCCATACCCAACCACTTCTCCGACCGTGGATTCCTGGGTAGGCGGGCTTTAGATTACAGTTCTATTGTTTCATGACCTACAAACAACACCCTAACTTTCGTGATATACAAATTTACAACCGAAATCTCATATCATACTGACTTCCATATTATAGTCTACCTATCATCCCCTCTTCCGTGGTACACATTTTGCACTGAAAAATTTTGAGACATACAATTTGACCATTGGGTCCTCACGTCTCCTGTGGGACTATTGTCACCCCATTTTGAAGCTCATCCATCTTCTTTCCATACTTCACCATTTATTCGAATTTCTTTTGCGGATTGTCGACTTGGCAGGTTCAAGAAATATCCAATTCCTAATCATTATTTCATGTTCCCTTGCCCTTTGCACTTCTTTCCAAGTATGAAATAACTGAGTTTTAATGCTAACATCTCACCATGCCTCAAGGAGACCGTCATAATAATGTTTCCTACACAACTTGTACAGAAACATGAAAAAAATATCCTGCCAGGTAATGGGATATCTATTAGAAATACCTACCAACTTTTTCACTTATGGCCTACCATGTAGGCGGGTTCAAGATTGCTCTTTCATTGTTCTGCAACCTATAAATAACACTCGAAAATCTGCAATATAGATGCAAAAAAGATCTTTCCAGGTAATGCGATATCTATTAAAATTTTCAATACATTAGTGAAAACGAGTCCACAATAGGCGGGCTCAAAATTTCCCTTCCATTGTTCCACGACCTGCAAACAACACCCGAAATTTCACAAATATACAAATCGTCCAGTGGACAGCCCCATATTTTTTACTTATAATAAAAAAGATTGTTTATATATATACGTCGGGCGGTCACCTCTCCTCCATATCTCTTGCAACTCTACTTTCAATCCCATTTGACCATTGTTCATACTTATGTACAGATACAATTCTTACTTATAATAAAAACGATTGTATATATATATATATATATATATATATATATATATATATATGTGTGTGTGTGTGTGTGTGTGTGTGTGTGTGTGTTGTGTGTGTGTGTGTGTACATATAAGGTCTTATTTCTAACTATGCAATTAGCAAGCATTAATGCTCAACCAGTATTTGAGGATATCTCCCCTTAATACACATAAAACCAAAATTTAGGGATGGTTATATTATCCCTTTTGAGTGTTAATTTCAAACATCATGGAATGTCATTTGTGTGGCGTCGGGTTGGCCCGTTCACTAATTCTTCAATATTCAATTTCAAAAATGAGTCCGACTGACCATTTCCCTATTCCATACCTAACCAGTTTCCCATAATTCTACAAATATACAGACCTCCCGTTGAACTGCCCCATCATGCTCTCTTACGTTTTACACGTTTTGCAGTAAAAAAAATTGAGACATAAAATTTGACCGTCAGACACTCACCTCTCCCGAGTATCCCCCGTAACCCTACTTTGAATATCGTTCGACCGCTTTTCATACCTTGCCATTCCTTTCTTACTCTTCCCTATCTTCGTCAACTTCTCACTTGTCTATAATAAAAAAATGTTTATATATATATATATATATATATATATCTTGTTTCTAAATATTAAATTAGTGACCTTTAATTCTAACAACTCATCGTCAAGGAACCGTATAGATTGTCATTGATGAGCCAAAGGCTTGACGAGATCTCCTATTAATATTCATTAAATAAAGATTTGTGGAGGGTTATATTATCCCTTCCCAGTGTTGATTTCAAAATCAAGGAATATCGTTCGCACATCGTCGTGTTGGCACATTCCCTAAACCTCCAATTCTTAATTCCTCTTCATCGTACCCGCCACCTTCACACTTCTAAATATGCAATAAGTAAGTTTTACTACAAACAACTCATCATGCAACACCCATAGAGATTTTCATTAATGAGAGAAAGGATCGAGGAGATTTCCCATTCATAGGAATTAAACCAACATTTGTGGAGGGATATATTATCACCTCCAACTGTTCATTTCAAACATCATATGGAGAAAACAAACGTTTTCATAAACCTATCGCATCATCTCGACAATAGTTCTGTGGAGATACCGTGAACATCTTCGGGTGCGAGGACCATAACTTCCAGTGGTCCAAGGCATATTCTTATTACTCATCCCCTGTCACCCAGAATGAAGTAATTTGGACGTCTGGGATTGGTCGTGTAGGCTGTGTCCATGAAGTTTTTGACTATAAAGAGTTGGTCTCTTGGTCCGTCGATAAATATATTCCAGGCCAAATAATTATTCCATTGCAGGACCACTCTTTTGTTTCTTTGTCACCTCAGTTCTTCCACCAGATGTTAAGATTGTTAGAGCCAACATTGATGTTCAAAGGAGAAGATTCCAAAAAGTTCCTAAGAAAGAATAATAATAGGTTGGACCTCTTTCCCGAGTTCTTGGAAGACCCGATGGTAGTTCGTGAAGATATCGCAAGCTTGCAGGTTAGTTCATTTAGAAATCCATTCAGGGAAATTGCCTGGCTATTTACAAGAATAATGGGACAGAAGTCCACAACAACTATTTCCTGCATGGATATTTATATTTTGTATTTCGCAGTCAAGGAACAAGCCATTTTTTATTGGGGCAAGCTATTTTCCCATGAAATTTGTTCCCAATTGTCAAGATTCAAAAAGGACAAGAAATTTTATATGTCATCCTACTTGGCTTTTGTGATAGCACATTGCTGTCAGTTTCCAAAACTATCTTTGTCCAAGAAGGTAAACTGAGAATTCGACCTAGTAACGTTCTTGTACCAGGCCTTATGGAAGAACATGACCTCCTATTGTTTTTATGAGTTTTTTAATGTCTTTGTGTCTGTTTTCAAAGTTTTATTGTTAGGAGAAGATGCTCTATGCATACTTGACCAGACAACTGGGTTTTTGGACAGGAAGGGGGCACTTGAACATATGGATAATTACACTGTGATAAGTACTTTTGGCTGCAGGGAAAAACATGCTCTCCTTCCATGTCATATTACAGACATAATGTTTGTTTCAAAAATAACAAAGAAATACAACTACTGGTTACATCTATTCCAAGAGAAGAGAAAAAAATAGGTCATTCCTCTGCCTTCGAAATTCAGGGACTTTGTGTTGAGGAACGTCAAAAAAATTGGCAAATTCACAAACCATTTCAACAACTTGAACCTAATATATGCTGAAATCCTAAGAGGCTTCGACCCTAATAATTTTTTTTAGAACATTTACAAACACATGGCTTCGACAATTCTTTTTTCAAAAAACGCTTGACCAAAAACAAAGACATTGATGGAAACTCTCCTTCTTCTGATGTTGGTGACCTAGAGACACTGCAAAGCAGCACTGTATTGTACAAGGAACAGGGAAAATGCCCCGGCGAGAAGAGTGTTCAATCGACGAATAACACTCCCAAAAGTATGACATACGGGAGAATCGCTCCAATGGGCCACGACATCAACAAAGAAACTCAAAATTATTTAAACGAAGGAGGAAATAATGACCCTCCTCACCCTAAAATTGATATTTCTCACAAGCTTCCAGTGGACAAGAAGAGAAAAAAAATTATGGGACAGGTGGAAGAGCTCGAAATTGAGAGTGAGACCATGGAACTTGAGCCTGATCTGGATAACGTATTTCACTACATTGATCATCCCAGGGATGCGATCCAACATAGTCATCCAATGGACATACCTAATACTGAAAATTTTGACGAAGATGAATCCTTCATGTTCTACAACATTGTTTTTGACAGCCAGTACAAAAAATTAATTATTTAAAAAGACATGATAGAAACGAGAATAAGACAACAAGATCTCCCATCCAAAAACTGGATCACTCAATTAAATGCATGCTGGAAAGGAAAAGTGAAGAACATGTATCTCATTGTCTAGTCATTTGAACAAGCCATATCAAAGAAATAAAAATTATTCACAAAGATGACTAAAATAGACTTAGCTAAAAGGACCAATGACTTCCAAGACACCAACTTAATCGTCAACTCCTTGTCCTTAACTAAGAAAGCCTTCAATAAACATGTTAATATTTTTAAGGCGTTGTCTTTGGAAATTTTTTATAGCATCCTTGAATATGGTGAAGATGACATCGACAACTGACTAATCAACTATTTGGTACAAAATGAACAAATTGATCAGGCTCTGCATAATCTTTCTATCGATCTAAGGGAATCAAAAAAAGAAATTTTCAAAATAAAAATCCTGAATGAGATCAACATCGCCCCCTTGAGAAGCTACATTGAAGAATGGATCAAGAGGGAATTGAAGCATGTTTCCGACGAAAGGCAACAAACAGTTTCCATGATTCTAGTAGTCGTCGACGAAAGAAATCAAAAGGCATCAGAAAGCAAATAGAAAAAGGGGTGATATGTACCATCACTGTATGATATGTACTATCATTGTAAGTCTATACTGATCACATCATGCTTTATTTATCAATCCAGNTCCACATTTTTAAATAGAAATGTCTAGCCAAATACCGATACCTTTCAATTTATTCTTTTCAGGTATTACACTCTACCGTCGCCCAGTTCTTCTTTCCATGGTCCTATTTCTTGTATATATTTATCTTATGGTCCGCGGGAGCCCCAATCCCATTCAATATGACAAACACATTTAAATTATAGGAATATGTAACAGACAATATTATTTTTTGATATATTTCAAATAAAACTGTGTTTTATCTCCTTTTATATATATGTCCTCATAAATTTTTATCTTCCACTATGCTCAATGTCAAGAAATTGTATTTATTTAATTTCAAAACTATTTTTTATATCCTTTTATATATATGTCCTCATAGATTTTTATGAAGAAATTGTGTTTATTTAATTTTAATATAATTTTTTTGTGTTGGCACATATAGAGACAAAACAAACAGAAATTTTGAACATGGAAAAATATATTATATAGTTTCAAAATATAAATGGGACTCTAGGGGCCACGTGTCATTTATTGCAATGATACCACCTCTGCTTCATGTTTCTTGCCACATCTCCATTGTAGTTTCCATCTGCCTCCACTACCTTTTCCCCATTCCTGTGCATTTATTCCCAATTCAACCTAGTTGCCATGCAACACTTGTTATTTAAGCAATGTTGATTTTCATCTTTACACTAATTAAAATAAAACAAAAACTCTTGATTTTCTAAATCATGATTAACATATTTACAATATCTTATTATTTCTTTACTATTAACAAAAACAAAATTTTATTTAAAAAATAAAATAAAAACAATATTAAATTTATCTACTTTTACTTCAGTCTTATTAAAACTAGCAACAACCACTTTAAGTTAATAAAGTATTTGTACTTCATTAAAGTAATACATAAATAGGTAAAATTAGTAATGTTATTAAAAAAATACATTAATAAAACAATAATATATGAAAAAATGTTAAAGTATTACATTATTTAAAGTAATAATAAGTTAATAAAGTATTTATACTTCATTAAAATAATACATAAATAGAACACTATACAATAATAAATTAATGACACATTAATAATATAATACTACATTATACAAATAATACCTTGTAATAATGTATTAACTCATTATTATAATGATCATAATTAATATATTTATACATTATTAATTATTAATTATTAATACATTAATAAAGTATTAATATATTATAATAATACATTTATAAATTATTATAATGTATTAATACATTATTATATTAATGTATTAGAGTATAAATTATAGTAATATATTAAAAGATATTAACATATTGGTGAATTTAAAGTTAACTAATGCATTAATTAATTGATTAATACATTAATATAATATCTAAATTAAAGTATTCATATATATTGTAATGTACAAATATAAAATTATTATTGTAGTAATTAATTAATGCTAATAATAGAATACATTAATAAGTCAATACATTAAATAATATTAAAGTAATAAATTAATAAAGTATTGATATAATAATAAAATAATACATTAATAATGTCCCCGAGGTGTAGGACAGTCGGTGACGGAGTGTGTTGTTAAGCCACTCCGTGATGTTAAAGTCACTGGTTCGAAACCTGCGGGGACAAAAAAAAATCCAACCATGTTAAGGGTTGGTGTGGCTCAGGCCGGGCGCGATCCCCGGGTGATTTTGACGACTTAGATGCCCCTGAGTCGTGGTTTCTCAAGCCACAGGTTAATCGCGTAGCCAACAGGTCTCGCACAAATTAACAAACAAAAAATGATATTTCTCCTCGGTTTT
>JASDQU010819040.1:4762-17959 GCA_032191745.1 Picea mariana | reverse complement strand
CCCTACCGAATGAGTCTACTAGAACTGAGAGAATTAAAAATACAATTATAGGAATTGTTGGATAAAGAGTATATCAGACCAAGTGTCTCGCCATGGGAAGCACCAGTCCTCTTTGTGAAAAAGAAAGACGGTACTCTAAGACTATGTATCGATTATAGACAACTTAACAAAGTGACCATTAAGAACAAATACCCCTTACCACGGATAAATGATTTGTTCGATCAATTTGGTGGGGCCAAGATCTTCTCAAAATTGGATTTACAATCCGGTTATCATCAAGTTAGGATAAAGGACCAGGACATAAACAAAACAGCGTTTCGAACAAGATACAGACACTACGAGTTTGTAGTCATACCTTTTCAACTCACTAATGCACTAGCCACATTTATGTTCTTAATGAACAACATTTTTAGCCAGTACTTAGACAAGTTCGTAGTAGTATTTATCGACGATATTTTGGTCTATTCTAAAATGGAGGAGGAACATGATGAAGACTTATGAATAACTTTTCAAACACTAAGGAAACAAAAACTATATGCAAAATTCGACAAATGTGATTTTTATCAAAAATAAATACAATATTTAGGACATGTCATTTCCTTGGAAGGTATTGTTGTAGACCCAGAAAAGATAAAATCCATCATGGAATGGCCAGTGCCTAAGGATGTGGTAGATATCCGGTCGTTCATGGGAATCACTAGATATTATCGCATATTTATAGAAGGGTTCTCCAAGATATCCTACCCTATCACGTCATTAAAAAAGAAAGGGACCAAGTTTAACTGGTCGCAAAAGTGTCAAGATAGTTTTAACGAGCTAAAAGAATTACTGACATCAACACCCATTTTGAAGGTAGCAGACCCAGATAAAGACTTCACAGTATGTGTTGACGCAAGTAAAGAGGGACTAGGTGGTTTTCTAAGTTAGGAATGGCACATGATTTCTTATGAGTCTCGGAAATTAAAGGAACACGAGTGAAATTATGTCACTCATTACTTAGAATTAGCAGCAGTAATACATGCCTTAAAAATATGGCAACACTATATAATGGGTAGGAAATTCTTACTATTGACGAATAATAGTGGAGTGAAATATTTGTTTAACCAACCAGACCTTAATGCAAGACAAGCAAGGTGGATAGCCTTCCTGAGTGAATTTGACTTCGAGGTCAGACATATCAAGGCTAAGGAAAATAAAGTAGCAGATGCTTTAAGACGAAGAATCCATGGGTTATTTGAGATAAACATCAGCAGGGAAGAAAGTGATCTGGAACAAAGAATAAGGACGACAGGTATCAACGATGGAAATTACACTAAGATAATGGCATATTTTCAAAATAGTATCGAAAACTTAGATAAACCAAATATAAGTATCGACAAGAAGGGACTATTAAGATTTAAAAACAAACTTTACATACTAGATTTAGCAGAGCTAAAATTACCTATTTTAGACAAGGTGCATAAGAAACCATACTCTGGCCATCCAAGTTACCAAAAAACAATAACAACACTCAAAAAACTATTTTACTGGCCTAATATGAAAGCCGAAGCAGTAGATTACTTGGCTAGGTGCCAAGATTGTCAGCAGGTTAAGGATGAACACCAGCATCCAGCCGGCCTATTACAGCCATTACCAGTACCAGAATGAAAATGGGAGACCATATTGTTGTACTTTATAACAGGTTTTCCTAAACTCAAAAACAGAATGATTCAATCACGGTTGTAATCGATAAAATCAATAAGTCTGCACACTTTATTCCTGTAAAGTCTACTTTTAAAGATATTAACATTGTTGAAATATTCATGAAAGAAATTTTTAGACTGCATGGTATTCTTAAAATGGTGATTTCAGATAGAGATGTAAAATTCACATCCGCTTTTTGGAAGGAATTGTTTGTAGGGATAAATACTAATTTGAATTTCAGTACGAGTTATCATACACAAACGGATGGACAGACCAAAAGGAAAAATCAAATCATAGAGGATATGCTCCACATGTATGTAAGAACAAAGCCGAACAAGTGGGAAGACTACCTACACTTGGTAGAATTTTCATATAACAATGGGTACCAAACTTCGGCTAAGTTGAGCCCTTTTGAAATACTGTATGGAAAAACGTGTACAACTCTAATTAGCTAGGATAATTCGGCTGACAGACTCATGGTTGGACCAAAGATGCTCTAATAAATGGAGAACATGGTAAAGAAAGTACAAAAGAACTTGAAAGAAGCACAAGACAGACATAAGAGTTATGTGGATCAGAAAAGAAGACACTTGGAATTTCAAGTGGGAGACCATGTTTATTTGAAGGTCAAAGCTTGAAAAAGCTTGCTGAAGTTGGGGAACTGTGCCAAGATGGCACCCAGGTTTTGTGGTCCCTTCGAGATACTAGATCTAATTGGACCCATAGCATATTAGCTTGCACTTCCAGCTAATCTAAGAATTCATAATGTATTTCATGTTTCTTTGTTGAAAAAGTATATTCATGACCCTACTCATATGATTGATTGGAATTCAGTGCAGGTGGAACCCGAGGGTGAGTTCCAGGTGGAACCCCTACGCATTATGGACTGGAGATAAATAACACTTCAGAACAGAGCCATCGCTCAGGTAAAAGTGCAATGGAAGCACTTTAGTCCCGAGGAGGCCACTTGGGAATTGGAGGGAGATTTGCGGAAATATCATCCAATCCTGTTCCAAGAAAGGAATGAACATTGAGGACAGTTTTTTAATGAAGGGGGATAGGATGTGACATCCCCAAAAATAAAATATTTTTATTTTTGAAATAGGCTAGAAATATATTTCTGTTTTTGGCAAATTCGAATCTGGAAAATTTTTGCCATTTATGGAAATTCTAAATTTCGAATCTAATAATTGTATTTAATTATTGTGACTGTTGGGTAGAGATCTCTTTGGAATCAACTAACTATTTGACTATGACACTTGTATCACAACAGAATATTTATATTAATTGCAGGAGGGAAAATGGAATAACCATGTTAAAACCAACTGACCATGACTCCATGAGTGGGGAACATGTTGGAACTGCCTCTAGGATGATTATGAGAAGTGGCAATCAGATATTTGGCCACTGGAAACCCCTGAATATTAGGGATTAAGAAATCTGTGAAAATCCCCAAAGGAGGAAAGAAGACCTGGGAAAAAAATAAATAGATAAATAGCATATGCGAGGAGGCAGGACGCTGCCAAGTATGTTGGGGAAAGGATCCCTGAGCTCTCTTGCTATTATGAACACTACGGATTGAGTGTGAGGCAAGAGGAGTTTGTTGAAACAGAATTGTCTTATTGTTATAAACACTGTTGATTAAGTGTGAGGCAAGAGGAGAACTGTTGGAATTGAAAGACATTGCTGAGGAGGAGTTTCCAAGTGCACCCTCGTGGATTCATGGTCAGGCTAGGGGGTGAATCAGGAAAGTGACTTTGGCTTCCCTGTTCTACGGTTAGGAGGAACATGGTTGTTCCCTTTGTCTTCCCGCGGATTGGATTCGTATATGTTGATCTACCCCTCTCTATTGTGAATGACTATGTGTTTTATTTTGGTGTCTTTTTAAATCCGAACTGGAATGATGTCCATTCTCTGTCTGAATGATTTTTCTGATAAATCATATTTTTTAAATTGGGACTGTAACGTTTTCCATTTTTTTTTGTTGTGGGGAAAATATGTGAAGAACATATGTGATTATATTTATATGGAAAAGAGGACATTAATGACAATGTGGCAGGTCCTCTCCATAGATAAATCCCCAGGAAACCAAACTCAGATCCCTTGGGACATCATCATTAATGGTCAATCTATGATGGGATGATATTCTTAACCATGTATTTACATAGATGAACAGATCTAGTACTGTTGATGTTTAATGCATTGACTAAAAGAGGCTCTAAGTGGGTATTATAGAATTCAACTTATACATAACATTTTATCCTTTGTACCCTTCTGTGCATGTAAAATTCCTAAGTCCTTAGGATTTCAGAATTCTGCGAGGTAAAGGTATATCATAACCTCCTACAACTTCAGTCTCCCAGAAATGAAAGTAAGAGTTCTCCCAGAAAACGACAATCAAGAGTACCCGCAAAGGATAAAGGTCAGAGACTGATGAAAATTAGTGTGAAGAGTTACAGTAGAAGTAGAGTACTCTCTTCCTTTGCGTTTTGATCAAATTATTACCTGAATTCTTTTTCAATAGGAGCACTTAGTCCAACTTTATATTCTCCTTTCGGAGGTTCGTGTATATTGATGTATGGATTCTGAACTCCCGAAGTTCCAAACCCCGAAACCCCAAAGCTTCCACCTTTCACATTTCAGAAGTTGGTTACATACGAGGTTTGGGGAATTTGAACTCAGGAAGTTCTGAACCTTGAAACCCCGAAATGCGGGTCCCACCTTCTCTCCTTTCACATTTTTTTTGGAAGTTTATTTATGTTGGATGTTTGCCATTTGAAACCCTGAAACTCTAAATCCCGAAATCCCGAAGTGTTGTTCCCCATCCTTTCACCTTTTCGGAATTTAGGAGTGGTTGTGAGTTGTTTGGTAGTTGCAAACCCTAAAACCCCAAATCTCGAAATCCTGAAGTGTTGTCCGACATCCTTTGACCTTTCAAAATTTGGAAAATGTTGTGTGTTGTTGTTTGGCAGTTGCAAACCTTGAAACCCCGAATCTCAAAAATCATGAATTGTTAGTTCCTTTCTTTTTCGCAATTCGGGAATTGTCGTATGATGAGTGTTTGGTTATGAAAATCATGAAACCCCGAACCCTAAAATCCCAAAATGTGGGTCTCATCTTTCGTTTTCTGCATTTCAGAAATTTGTTTATGTGGATGTTTTGGATACTTAAACTCGCGAAGTTTTGAACCCTGAAATCCTGAAGTGCGGGACCCACCTTTCCCTTTTCGCATTTTGGAAGTTTGTATATGTTTTTACTTGGGCACTTGCACTTGTGAAATCCCAAACTACGAATTCCTGAAGTACTGATCACCTTTCGTATTTTCGGAAAATGTTGTGTGTTGATGTCCGACTCTTATAGTCGCGAAATCCCGAACTCCGAATTCCCGAAGTACGAATCACCTTTTGCATTTTCGAAAAATGTTGTGTGTTGATGTCTGACTCTTATACATGCGAAATACTGAACTCCCAATTTCTGAAGTACAGATCACCTTTCACAAGTTTGTAAAATGTTGTGTGTTGATGTCCGGCTCTTATACTCATGAAAACCTGAATCTCGAAACCCTAAGATGCTGGTCCACAAACGTTCTGTATTTTGAATTTTGGCAAACAATAGGGCCCTTGTTTTATTCGACACTTGTGATCACTAAAACCCGATTGATCTCTGTTTCTTCACAAAGCTGTAGGAACATAGTAGGAATTCTTGTTATAGGAACAACTCAAATACTGTAGGGTATGGACTGGTAGAAAACGTTTGAGGATATTCATTCGGGATAGGAGTATAATAATAACAGTTCTTATTACAAGTCATTGTGTACTGGGCATGACCAGTATCTAAATTAATATATGGAGAAGATATAGATATATGCTCAGTTGTAGGTGGAATTAAGTGCAGACTTTAATAGAGAGTTAAAGAAAATTTTCTACAGTAAAATGATAATATTCGTCTTTACATGCGCACATAGCATACAGTCAAGTCACCTACTGATCGAGCAATCATGAGGATCCAGACTTGTAAGCACAAGCGTAACTAAGTGTGTAGAATTGATTACTTTGACAATTCTTGTTCGGAGTAGACTAGACTGGTGTAATAGTGCCATTATGGGTCTAATTGAATCTTACCTTCTCTTAAATTTTGAGCTTAAATAAAGTTGAATTATGTCGTAGAAAATATACATATATATATATATATATATATGTGTGTGTATTTTAATGGTAAATTTGAGGTTCATTATAGAGTTGGAAAAGGTGGGTGGCCATCGATATCCACTTGGATCAATCCTCCCTCCTTAGGAAGAAATGGTATCCATTGCATTGAGTGCCTGAGGGAGAGGGAAAAGAGTTTGTTTAATATGCATCTTGATGAGCTGCTTGCCTCATTGGGGAAGTTGTATTTCTTATATTTTTGAAGGTTGTCACAAACCTGTGGCTGGAAGGGTTGGAAATTTTTAACCAGTATGTCTACCTAAGATGTATGTGTGTAGAAGGAATCATTGCGCTTTACTACAGTATTTTTGACCTAATTTTGTTGGATAAAAGGTGCTTGGGACAAGGATGTAGTGGTTGTAGTATCCTTATGTTCACCTTTTAAACAGATTGTGAAGAAGCTAAATTTTGTAGTATGAGATACTACCTTGCGATACTGTTTAGGTGGGACAGTAATCGAAACCACCTCTGGTATCTTGTAGATATGACCCCCTAGAGTAACAATGACACTACATGGTTGAGACTCATAGATAGCATGGCGCTTCCACATATATGGATTTACCAAGAGAACATCACAGACATCCAGTGGGGTAACATCACATAATACCTCATCCTTGAAGGGATGGATGTTATATGACAATGAACACTGTGGGATGACACAAAGATCTCGTCCCTAGCGAAGCCACTCAATGTTGTATGGTTGTGGGTGTGGTGTTGTAGACAATCCCATATTTTTTACGACCTCTACTGACATGAGTTTCTTCTAGCTTCCGCTATCATCAATAAAATGTAGTGGGGTCCCCTTCACCCACATCTTTGAATGAAAAAGGTGCTCCCCCTATTTAGGATATGTTGGTTCTTCTGGTTGAATTGTTGTGGTCATGACAATAGCAGTGGGATTTGCATCGATGATTTATCTTCTGAATCAGGGTTCGGTTCGTTGTCTTTGATTTCAGCCACCAGTGATTGTTTTGAGCGACATTCATCGATGTTGTGCCATGGGATTTTTTAGAAATCATACCATTTTCTAGTGTCCTTCTTCGTCTTCCTGTGACCCTGATTTTCCTATGGCTTGGACTGGTTTTTGGGATGCTGTTTGTTAGGGTCATATTTACCATACTTTGGTTGTTGCGGATTTGTTGACCTGAACTCCTATTTATTCTAGTGCTTAAATTTTTGCTCAATTTTAACAACATATTGATAAGCAACACTGAGTGATGAGATGTTTAGAAAATCCATTTCAATTTGGATGTATCTGTGTAGAGCCCCACACTATTTCAAAACCAAATGTTGTTCAGAGTCTTTGATACCCATCTTGGTGCGCAAGTTATGGAAGGTATTGATGAAATCCATAACTGATTGGACCCTCTCTTGCCGTAGTGTGGTCCATATCATATAGTAGTCCTCATGGTTTCCAATAGGGTAACATTGTTCCTTTAACACGTCCACAAAAAACTCCCAAGTGGGATTGACCCCATATATTCCAAACTCTTCTGTGAAAATTTTCTCGCAGTAATTTTCCCAACAATATTTGACATGGGGGAGAGATTTAAGGAGTGAGAAGGTGATATTTTCCCTATTTGAAAAATCATGAACAAATAAATAACCTTCTATCATATTTAACCATTTGTCTAGGGCATCCGCATCTATCTGACCTTCAAATACGGGAATATCAAAATTTACATGTACCTTGAAAGGAGAGGTGCTTCCAAAGTGGATTTTTGATGAATATGCGTATGTTTCTATCGAAATGCATTGAAGGATGTGGGAAAAAATCTCCATCATTTTGTCCCTCTGTCACGTGAGAGCTTGCTCAAGAAACAAACTGATAGAATTGTTTGGTACGACATTTTTTATTTTCTTCCACCATGGAGGTTTTCTTGGGAATGTGAGAGTGATTGTCTTCAAGAGAGATAATCTCAAGACCCAAATTTCTATAATTGGACCTCATTGGGGACATGCAGTGAAAAAATCAATCAAGAGCAGCCTGCTCTGATACCACTTATCCAAATTATTTTCGACACAAAATCAGAGCGAAGATATAATAAAGAAATGTACAGATATATCTCGGATATCCAATAATATAACATAAATGTATCAGAGTTGCATCCATAAACACAGAGATACATTAATAGACAATTTTCTATTAATGATTGAAAATGTACAAAGACTATAAAAATATAGAGTGAAAGACTCGCTAGAATGGTCGCAGCTTATCTATGAGAAGAGATGTGTCCGCTACTTGCATTCGAAAGAAGATGATTTTACAATGAGGCTCCAAAGGCCTTTTTATCATAAACAAAATCCAAAACCCTAACCCCAGAATATGAAAATCCAATAGTTTTGTGGACCCCGTTTTGGGTAGTTTGGTGTATCAACTTCTCGGGGGTGTAACTTTGGCATACGATCTCGGTTTGGGGCGCACGATATCATGTTGGAAATTTATCATCGAGGAGATTCATTTTGGGGGTTCAAATAGAGCTTATGACTATCATTAAGAATATCTATCCCGAAAAACCTTCATTTAGGCCCTCAAAATGGCCCCGGAAGTTAAAAACTGCTAAAAATAGTAAATTGCCAAAATTGCTAGAAAGTTGTTTTGAACGAGTTGGAAAAGGTTGGATCAGTTAGTGGCCTATCAAAATTCATAAATATAATTTTTAATATTTCTCTCTAAGAACTATTGTTTTAGATCATTTCAAATTCACTTGTTTTCCTTTCTGTTTTAGTTAGTTTCATGATGATAAAGATTAAGGTTTCGTTTAAAATATTAAAAAGACTGGATGGGTCAATTGTGCATGGTATTTGGACTTAGTATCTTCTGAACAAGTTTTTTGAGCCCATGAGATCACTTCAAAAAAAATTCAACACCTTTCACATGATCATGATCATGATCATTACTAACAATATGGCCCAAATATTCCAAGACACAAAAGTCACATTTGGACTACTTAAGAAAGCAATGACAATTAAGAATTAATTGTAAGACTTGATCCACATGGATGACTTGGGCATGCTAATTTTCATTATAGATCAAAATGTCATAAAAAAAGACAAGGAAAAAATGATCTCAAAAGGGTTTAAATATATGTTCATGACACTCTAGAAGGTGGAAGGTGATTTTCAAAGTCCAAAGGGAATCACCAAGAACTCATTATGGTTTTAATGAGTGTGAAAATAAGTTTAATGAATATCCACCTCCTTTATATGAATTTTGTGATAGCCCGAGTCGAGATCAATTTTGGTGAAGTATTAATCACCCTTGAGATTATCTAAAAGGCCATCAATGACTATAATGTGAAAATTATCCTTGAATAATAGTTTTTAATATATTAGAAGGCATGACACATCTGCCAAGTTCCTTCTTTCCTGAGGACCATGAAGACTAGTGAGGAATAAGGGTTGGTACTTGGGTGTATGAAACCAGTGGTTAGAAACTCGTAAGATATATTTTTTATTTATTTTTTTGACAAAATGGATGGTGATGTAGGTGTACATTGGTTGGAAGGATACTTGGTATGATTGAAATAGAATGATCATGCTCACATTTGGAGGGTGTAAATCCTTGAGAAAATTGAAATATGAACTAGTGTTTGTACAAGAATAACTACATGTTAGAATGAATGGGTTGACAAGGTGTCTCAAAGATATGAATGCCATGGAATTGAACCACAATTCTTGAATTTCCCATTTTAATAATATTTTCCATAGAATCGGAGATGAAGATATTTGTATAGTTAGTTTTAATTCCTTTGAAAGTGTAGTTATTCCCCTCCTACTTGAAACTCATGTATAGCTCACAAAAATCCTTGGTGATGGGACTCAATGTCCATAACCATTTAACACCCATGACCATGTCACAAACACCCATTTCAATAACAAACATATGGGTTTTCAGGAATATTCACCCATTTGAAGCCTCAAATTTTCACAGTGACCACCACATTTCAAAGAACCTCCATTAGAAATCATGATTTGGATGTTGTTTACAACATGGATATAGTAACGGATTTCTTGATCTACATCTCAACAAATGACGTTATGGGTTCTATCATTATCAATTAAGAAAATGAATTTGTGATCTTTGATATAGCCAATAAATTTTAGTGTTTTGGGAGTAGAAATACCAATAAAGGAATGAAAGGATAATTGAAGTGTGACATCATATGAATTATGTGGGGAATTGTCTTCACCAGATAGATGAAGGACCTACTTGGGTAAAAATTTAGCTTGATCATCATAAACGTCTTTCCAAATAACTATAAATAGTTTTTTCTTATTGAATTAGGGTCCAGGGGAACATTTATCATCAATTTTGTGCCAAATACCTTTAGTTAGAGTTCCACAATTTTATCTTTGGTTGACATGTTGATCTTAGGACGTGGAGAGGACAAATATGGACTGATTGGTGGGGGGCAATAGTGGGAAATGGATGGGGAATAATCTGAGTCTTTTTTTAGAGAATTCACTACCTTTTAGGTTTTTTTGTCTCTTTAATAGGATTCCAACCAAGTACTAAGATGAACCATTAAGACATGTGCACATGTTATGAACCAACGGCTTCAAATATCACAGGAAACCATAAGTACAGACCATGTACACCAATGTGACAATGTATCAAAACTCTAAGATTGATAAGAGAGATGAGCTACAAAATAACTCTTTAAATAATCTAAGAACATCCCTCAAACAGGAAAGTACATTAATAAATATAAATTGCATTCCTCAATAATGACTGCATGATCTCTATATATACCTATTCACACATTACACACGTGGTTCCTTTATTATTAGAATGACCACAATTACATACATTTATTCATTACATGTACATTTAATCCCATTTATTCCTCCCTTGGGATCATACCATATACTTTTAACCCCATATATTCCCCCCTTTGGGTCATACCATAGAACCCTCCTTCTAAATATTTGTTGTCAAATATTTGTAGTTAAAGGCTTGAAATGAGATGAAACCAAGTAATATTTTTTTCTTATCTTCATCCTTTGTTTTTTTTATTGAAGACAATCCATCCATCCAAACTCAATTCCTTTTTATCTTAATCCTGGATGGCTAATTGTTGTATATTTTTATTTCCTTTGATTCCATGTATTGTTGTTGTAGCTTCTCCAATTTGTAGTATTTTTTGGTCTCTCATAATATCCCATTGGTTAATGTTTTTTACATGACTTTTGCCACGAATATTGATGAGTATTCAATATTCTTGGTTGATAATGTTGATATAAATCTTTTTTTCTTCATTAAAATATTTCTTGGTAATGAGGGTGTTGATATGGTTTCACATTTGATGGTAATCCTTCACTCTGCACACCCATTTAATCTATATACTTTTCAAAGATAACTCTATCCGCTATTCTCTTTGATTTTTTTTTTTTACTACTCTATCCTTTGAGATAATACCATCATATTTGGAATATACATCCTCTAGATGCAGTTCAACTTCTTGAAGTATCTTCTGGTGACCATATTGAATCTTGCCTTCTTTCTCATTTTGAAGCTACAATGTGACCCCCTCTATCAAATTATGATGTCCTACTTAAATTCTATATTGATTTTATGGTTTTTCCTCATATGTGTCTATGTCCTCTTCAATCTTCTTGCAAATTTCCTCTTCAAGTATTTTGGTAGTCTCTCCATCGAAGATCCTTGATTTTTCTTGATTTTAACAAATATTCTTCTCTTCTTTCAATCTATTGATATTATCCAGTAATTTTGTTTATTACGGTTCCATAATCTACATTTTTCTTCATTTTTCTTTTCAATTCTTCCCTTGACTAATGCTTTTCAAACATCACTTTGTTACTCTTTCCCTATTTCAATTTTTTAACCTCCTTAATGACTGCTTCATTAACGTATCATATCTTAGAAATCTCACCATAATTCTTATTGATATCTTCTTTTTCTTCTTTTAAATCTTCTTCAATTTTATGCATCACTTCCATTTTTAACTCCTTGATCCATTTTTGTTAGAATAAATTTCCAAATACTTCACATGTGATTTTTTTCTAGTATTGATATTCTTCCACCACTTCCAATATTCATTATCAAAATTAATGCTTTCCTCGAAAGGATTATTGCTAATTCCTTGACCATCCTCAACCATTCCATGGGATTCATTGCATCTTTATCATCATGTCCTATAAATGTAGGTATTACTATTGATTCTTAAGTGAGGTCTAACCACAATCCTCAACTTCCAACCTAAATATATTAGAAATAATGATCCTATATAATTATTCTACTTCCCTTAGTACAATATCATGTGTTTTCTATTTCTAACACCTTTTGAATAATCTCAATTAGACATCCCAATCAAACGTTATGATAATTTTAAGTTAACATGATTTTTGAAACCCGTATTTGGAGACTTTCTTGCGGGTTGACCTTTTTTATGATGCATATCCTAAATTTCATCCCTTTTGAGACTACAATTTCTTCTTGTAGTACTCCAATTTGCTTCAATTACACAATTCTAAAAAACAATTGATGTGGCAAGTGAAAATTATGTTTAATTTCCCAAAACTTGTTGATTTTTATCCCTTTCTCAATAGAGAACTTGTATGGAATGTCACGCTTCCAATATTTCTTATTCAATTCAAAAAAATTTACCTAAAATACAATGGTATTTATTGTTTATAGAGGAATTAGTGGCACCCAATTTGGATTTTCCAATATTCAGATATGACAGTTCTACCAAGAACACCTATTTGCAACTAGTTTTAGGACTAGTAAAAAAACCCTAATTTGCATGGAATGTATTTATGAAGTTATGGTGTCTAAGAATGAAAAATTCCTATCACAAGTACTTATATATGTCTTCTCAAACTCTTTTTAATATCAAAACCTGAAATTTCATCGAATTTTGCTTCGCAAAAATTCCAATATGGCTCATTTGGGACAAATTTTAGGACTAACAAACAACCCTATATTCCATATACTATATATTATAAATTAAAATTACAAAAAATATTAATTTTTTACCACAAGTACATCACTATGTCTCCTCAGTGTATTCAAATTTTCACAATATGAAACTTCACCAAAAACTTGTTAGGCTGAAAATTCCAAGAAGATTGTTTTGAGACTAATTTAATATGTGTCATAAATCCTAGCTTCTATAGGATATATATCAAAGAGTAAAACGATCCAAAACTTGAATTTTTTATCAGAATTACATAGTTATGTCTCCTTAGGGTTTTTAAAATTTCATAGGCTTAAAATTTGCTAAAAATAAATTATAGAGAAAATTCCAAGATGAATCATTCGAAGGAGAAAAACCCTAGGATT
>JASDQU010819039.1:40637-53269 GCA_032191745.1 Picea mariana | reverse complement strand
CAAGTACTTGTGTGTTACTTGGTGTGGTAGTGTACCACTAGATTGTAGTTATGTACTACTATGGATAGACACAGTTGTGTTCTATTTTTGTTCTGATTGCCTTGAAGACTATCAGCGGTTTTTTGAAGATAATCATCATCCAGACGAATAATGAACAGAGATTTTCCAGACAGAAAAAGGTTCAGAGCAATTTACTCTTCTAGATTATAAGAATGGCTCTTGTATCACTCTATAGTGTGAGTGACTTATCCAACATCATGTCTGATTACTCAGATGAAGTATGGTTTCGAGAGATGATGTAGTTGATGGTGATGGTGATGCTCATGATCTAGTCATTAGATAGTCTAAACGACTATGTTGATGCTACCGGGTAAATGGTATGTTTTTGTGCTCAAGACCATTACCTGTAATACCTCCCTAGCTAGGAGGGAGTGTTAATATTATGGTAGCTGCAGGAGGTATTTACCTCCACGTGTAAACCTGACGAGAATAGAAGACTCTGGAAAGCAAGAGAAAACCCTAATGAGTTGGCTAATAACCCTAGAAGTCTTGTCGGCTCAAGAAGATAATTTATATTAGGTTATTAGCCTCCAAGAAAAGAAGTCGGCCATAAATAATAATAATATACTGAACAGACATGTACCAAGAAGAAGTCGACCCCAGTAAATCTAGCAGAACCACTATAAATACAGGGCACTAGTTCTCATTTGACACATCTCAGAATTGCAGAGCAGCAACTGGTGCGCACTGCAATTCCCAGTTTGGTGCACACGTGTGAAGGAGAGCTGCAGGTGCAACTGCTGCAGCAACCAGTTTTCAATGTTGGTTTGGACTATCTCTTGGCTAGGGTTTGGACTATCTGATCAGCTATTGTTGGTGCGCTATCCTTGGAGGAAAATGTGCTACACCTTTTTTGGCTATCTAGCCTAGGGTTTGCTTCCGGAGTAATTCTCAGTCAAGGTTAAGGTGCTCAAAGGGAGGCTTCGACCTATGGTTGGGTGACGAGGGTATTGTCAATGGTAAAACGAGCACAATCTTCTATATTCTAACACTTACAACTCCTAAGCAAGGGCAACCGGTGCCAAGAGGATTTAGAGGCTCTAATTTTGTCCATGAAAAAAGAAGTTTAGCCTAGAAAATTGTTTAAACTTTGTGCATGCAATTTTGGTCGTTATATCAAGGTTGCAAAGCGGCACTAAATGCACATTGCAAAAATCAAATTAGATGTGCAACAAAGTAGCAATTTGGTGGTGTCATAAATGCATTCATCTCTCAATCATGCATTTCTAGCACTACAACACGATCATGCATTGTGTGCTTCTGGTTGTAACCAGAACTCAATTCAACATGGGGATGGAGAACTTAGCAAACCAATGTGGAAGACCAAAAAGTCTCGAAAAATCACCATTTTTTCTTTTCATCTTCATGTGGTTTGCATGGTTACATAATTGTATGGTATGAATTAATGAGAAAAGATTTGCTTAATCTTCCCCTCGGCTTTATCATCTATGCCTTATCTTCCAACTATAAAAAGGTCAGCTTAGGGATAATTGAATTGATATTTGTCATAAAGCTTCACGTTATTCATATCATATTATATGGTCTTTGTTCATTTAATGAATTTGGAATTTTTAGTTGTTGCACATATTATGACACATATGTTTGTTCAATCTAGATTAGGTTATTATTTGTCATGCCATAATTTAGTCCTATGTATGTAAGTTAAGCTCGTAGCAGTTGTGGTTCACTAATTTTGTCAGCATGCCCATTGGATCATGCTTAGAATACACCATTATGACGTGATGATTGTTCAGGGTTGAGCATAAACTAACGTTACAACGGGGAAAATGCACAAAATGAAATTATAAAATAGTGAATAACCTTTCAGTCCCAAACAAAGTTCCAATACAAAAGGATGTTTGGAAGGGTGGAGTCATATACAAATCCCTAGATAGGTCGAGTACCCAAAGGATCACAAGATGCACCACGTAAATAAGATACTGTAAAAACTTGCTCCATAAGATATTGTAAAAACTTGCTCCAATTAGAGTGAAACACAAGCACAATAAAATATTAAAAAACATAGAATCATAAAGCTAATTAACAAGAAAACGCATGAGATAAACACGAGTAGAAATTAAGATAATACAATGCTCCAATGAATAAATTTGGTTGGAGTTTTGGATCAGATCTACTCTACTCTAGGATAAATATTCAACAGATTTCACACTGTGCTGGACTAACACATATAAGTACAGATCTCTGCAAGGTAATTCACACACTGCCTGTTCAGTGTGGACCGTGTATTGTACGTAAAAAAATATATATTTGCAAAAGGAATATGCGAGCTAGGGTTCTCTGTTTTTCTTATGTACAAAATAACCGGTATGAGCTACATAGAGCTGCACATAGTGAAATTGCACCAATTTCTTATGAAGAAATAACCAAATAAATAAGATTCAAGTTGTTCCATGCAAAAATATATAACAAATTTGAGGTTACGGTGGTGAGCATGACAGTGACTCATTCCTGCACATCGGGTATTTTACCCTCACAGGAAAGACTAAGAGGGCATAAACAACAAGGTGATACAGACCAGAACAAATTTGAAATTGCGTTAGTGACTGTCGTTCCTGCACATCAGGTATTTACCCTCACAGGAAGACTAAGAGGGTATAAAGCAACAAGGTGATACAGACCAGAAATATTTGTTCGTGGAAACAATCACCCACAGAAACAGCAGCTGTCTAAAATTTCAGCTGATATGCAAGAATTGAATGATGAAGTTACACTTCAAGTATCAAGCTCTCCAGGCCTGCCTAAGACCGACCCACAATTTGCCAGGTGTTTTCTGCTAATGTACACCAGACTCCAGAAGCCGAGAGTGGTCATACTCTATTTGCTATATATTCGTTAGTTGGTCAAGATAATATATTTCTTTGGGTGTTACCAAACCCGGTGTAATTTACTCCACTCAACTTCTGCAGCAGTGGTGGCAGCTTTTGTTAAGAGAAAATAATATGTATAAATCCAAGTGCATTTTTAATGCAAAAATGTCAGCACCATTTTTCTAGYGACCCTAGACCTGTGCAACAACATATAAAGGAATTCAATAACACATGAAATCAATTCAATCCCATGCACTGGCAACCTCAGGCCCATGTCCACCATATCCTGCAGCAGATCCATAGGAATTTCTCATATTTCCATAAGAGTTTCCCATGTTTCCATGTGCACCTCCATGATARTCACCCCCTCCCCTGCCTCCTTCTCTTCGATAATCACGACCCCCAAACCTGCCTCCACCAGCACGACGATTTTTGCCTCCTCCAAATGTAGATCTTGAAGCATAAGCTGACAACCATGAAGGTACCTCTTGGTTTGACTCTTGCATAAGTTCAGCAAGAGACCTAGCTATGTTTGAATTACCTTCATTGAAAAAAGCAGTAGCCAATCCTGATTTACCAGCACGACCTGTACGCCCTATGCGATGCACATAATCATCAATGTCATTTGGCAAATCAAAATTAACAACGTGAGAAACATGTGGAATATCAAGTCCACGAGCAGCAACATCTGTAGCAACAAGAATAGGAGTTGACCCACTCTTGAAAGACCTCAATGCTTGTTCACGCTCCTGCAACACAAGTGCAATATGCATAAAGATAGATATATACAAAGTAAAGATACGGAAAGGATAGACTAAAGCAGTTTAAATTATACAGTCATAGAGTGAGCAGAAAAAAATTACAAACATGTATTGCTCTCAAAAACAGTTTTATCAACTCATAAAGCACAAAGTCACTAACTTGGGACGGAGCAATCTGAAAAAACAAAATTTTCAACTTTGAAACACAATATGAGCATGACGCATACCAACCTGTCTCTTGGGTTGGATGGCATGGACTCAAACCTTGCGAGTAAGAAATTATTCCACCATAGATTTTCTTATCATTTCACCATAATATGATAACTGACTTCAAACCAGAGAGAATATTTGACACAACTAAATGAGACAGCTCCAAGTTCAAAATGCAGACATGTATCAACAGGAATAAAATGTTCTAGCAACTAAAGCAAAAAGAATCATATAAGGGGCAATCAGACAAATTCGTTTTTTTCATTTGTAAACACAATATAGATGCACAGGTAGTAGCAAACTGTCTGATAGGTTAGATTAAGCAAAGTAATCTGTCAGCAAACATTTACGCAATGCAAGTCTTACCTGTTGGGTTCTGTCTCCATGAATAGTTGTTGCAGGAAACCCATTGGAACACAACCAATATTCCAGTGAATCAGCTCCCTTCTTTGTCTCCACAAAGACCAACGTTAGAGAATGCTGCCAACATTAAATCACCATTCTTAGCATTAAAAATTTTACTTCTCAAGCAATTTCAACAAAACCACCATCCTACCGTGGCGCCCCAATGGCCATACCCCACCATCAACCTCAAGTCAATATTTTAAAGATTTGAAACCCAATTGGTATTGTAATGATTGATAACTCATTTTTTGATCTCATTATTGTACAACTCATGGCACATCACCTCCAAAACACACTAGAAAAAATGATGATAAGTATTTTTAGTACAGTTACCTTGCCATGTGTTCCATTATCTTTTTGTGCATGAAGAAGATCCATTAAGTGGCTTCTCTTATCACCTTCATGAACAAATTCAACCCTCTGCATGATAAGATCTGTGCTTGACCCAACCCTTCCAACAGCCAGGAAAATATAATTTGAGAGAAAATCTGCAGCTAGCCTCTGCACACATATCATTTCAAACCATATGACTAAAAATTAGCTTCCATATTACGTGTCAAAATATACTTGGACACCTAAATTTTAAATTACTAGAATGCCTACAGAAAAATAGATGCCTCAACTAGTTCCCCATTCAAAGTGTAGCAATAATTACAAATTTGTTTAACCAAGAGAATGCTCACACAGACCAGATCCCCATCAGAAAGATGTACAATACAGGCCAGCCAAATTATAAAATAAATGAAGTGAATTTGATATATTCCAACTCCTGAGAGTAAAAATCTAATGGTTCCTCGATGGGACTTCAATATACAATAATAAGAAACCATAATCAGATTACATAAACCATAAGTTCAAATCCATTAAAGAATAAACGTCCAATTCAAAATAAAAGTTTTCAAAGTTCACAACAATTACTCCAAGAATAGTCATATTTCTGAAAATGTCATCTAATTGTTCCAATAAGAACCAAAGAAACTAGTATGCACCACAAACGTTAATTCAACTTGTAACATACAAATTCAAAGCCTATCAACTATGCTCAAATCTGTTGACAAGACAGGTGGTGCTGGACGTTCATGAAACATTTAAATATTGGTTACAAATACCACTGATCCAACCAAAAGCTACTTGACCCAACAGAAAAGAAAATAAATAAGAGACTTGATATTTGAAAAATTCAAGTATGTAAAATACCTGGATCTCCTTTGGAAATGTAGCACTGAAAAGCATGGTTTGCCTCTGGCCTGGTTTAGGCATGTCCATCTGTTGAACTATTTTACGAATTTGAGGCTCAAAACCCATGTCAAGCATACGATCAGCCTCATCTAGAGCCAGGTACTGTACCACGGACAGTGACACTCTTGCTCTCTCGAGAAGATCCACCAGACGTCCAGGAGTTGCAACAAGAATATCGACGCCCCTCTCGAGGTCTCGCAGCTGTAAAGCAAATTTGATGCAGTAAATATAAAAAAACAGAAAAAACATAAATATTTCAAATTGTAATTGCTCATTACTTAAAATTTTCAAGAGGAATCACCTCTGGCATTAAATATTCCATACACCATACAATCACACAATGCTAAGGAAACGTCACTAAAAAAATATGGGAAAACCCTTTATAAGGAATTTAGAGAGGAACAGTGGCATAGCTCTGTGGTATGCATGCACATTAGAAAAGGTTATGGGGATAACCAAGTGAAGTCCACCCAACTGTTACAGAGTTACTGTCCATTGTTATAGAATGCTCCTAGAGAAATAAGGGCAAAACCCTTTATAAGGAACTTAGAGAGGAACAGTTGCCTAGCCCTGTGGTTTGCATTCACATTAGACAAGGTTATGGGGGTAAGCAAATAAAGTAGGTTTAGGAATTATAGCTTTAATGCTCGTATCATGTTATGTTAGTATTTTGACTCAACCGCTGATTGTGATGTCAATTAACAACAATTTCAATGTATATCCTTTGATCTACAAATCAATCAATGAGATATGCTTTTTCATTGAGTTCATTATGTGTCATCTGTCCCTATAATATATGCTACATTTTCAACCCAAAACAGGATAGTATTAGAGCAATGTTGAAGATGATGGAGGACAAAAATCGAATAAATGGAGGCATGCTGAGGACATAAGAAAGCATTTTGAAGACCATCTGAAGATAAAAACAATTAAATTATCTTGATCTCTTAAGGTTGAACACCGAGAGAATTTCAATTGACTACCATGAAAAAAAAATTGCTAGCTGCTTCTTGCCAATGCAGACACTTTCTTTTCACCAGGCACTGTTTGGAGTTCCTGGATATCATTTTGCTGGAAAAGCATATGCTTTGTTTATTCAAGGAAGAACAAAGAAGACCCCCGTTTGCAAGCCAAAAAAATATTTGTAGTTTGTTGACACCCGTTGGTGAATTACCTGAGACATCTTCTGAACGAAACCCTTGTTTCATGACAAAAATTGAAAAATACTTGATGGGCAGTTTGTTGACACCCATTGGGGAATTACCTGAGACATTTGCTGAACGAAACCCTTGTTTCATAACAAAAATTGAAAAATACTTAATGGGCACAATCTAAATTGAGGTCAAAGAATATTGATATGTGATGCCTTGGTAGTATGCAATGTTTCGTTTGTTAGCATGGTGTCCTCAAAAGCATATGTAGGTGAAAGAAAATTTATGTACAAAGACACATACAATTTAAAAGTTAATAAACATTCTCTCCTAGAGATTTCATAAAAAGCTCAGAAGAATTTCGAAATGGTGTTTAAGGACCGAGTTGAACCCATAAAACATGACTGCATAAAAAATGGAATTATTTAAACCCAGAAAATGTAAGAGCCTGTTTTAAGATCAGACTGAATCCAGAAAAGCCAATAACAACTCCAAACAATGAATAGCAAAACCAAAAAACTGAGAATTTGCTGGTTAAAATGATGAATGGCATCATGTGGGATTTGATAGGTTGAAGATTTCAATGGTGAATTCCTGGATTTTCTTTGGCTGAAGAACCTGCTGTGGTTTGTTGTTTGTAAACAGGTGTTTAATTTCACAATGTTGGTGGAGCTGTTTTATTTATAGAACAATAACTTTATGTTTCCAGGCTGCAAAATTTCTCTGAGTTCAACTCGTATGTCTCTGAAAGCATGATCCCTTGAGTTAAACCCACCATTGGGAATTCCATCCCTCAACTAATATTCTGGATTTAGGAACCTCTACAAAGAATTAAAAAAATATATATCGCACTCAAAACAAAGCAGCCCCATCAACAACATAAAGTTAGAAGGCAATTTACAGACAACAAACCACAACAGATTCTTCAGGCAAAAAAAACCAAGCATTTCAAGAAAAAGAAGAATGTCAAGCTCACATAGAATATTGCCATACAGAATCAGCTTGCACTAAATTTGTCAAGTTTAAAAGTACTAAACTATAAAGGAGGTCATGCAATCGTACTTTGAGGAAGGGTTGTAGATGTATGAGACCAAGAAGGAAAGAAAAGTAACAAACTATGATAATAACTTGCATAATAACTTTTATAGCACCTCCTGCACTTCAGCAACTACGACCGATATGTTTGAGAGCGGTTCGGAGGTGCAGGACCATACATCCAACCACACATCCTCATAGTGAAAGAGGGTTCAGCTCCAGAGGGATTCAGAGCAGGGCACCTCTTGCTCGTTGAATTGCACCTTTCGCTCGTCGGATTGCCTCCCAGCCCCAGCAGAGCAATCAAATATCTATTCAGAGTTTCTTTCCTTCGACCTCGGATGGTAGGAGAACTGAGCTTCCTCGCTCCTACATCCCCCCAGGGTCATCCAGCCGGATCCCCCTATGGTACTCAAGGACTCCGACAGCGAGCCAGTGCAACCCCTGTCGGCCCCCTCGCCATTGGTCATCATATCCAGGAGACCTTGACCTCATTGGCTTCATCTTCAGATATCTCTCTTTCTCCTTCTTAGCTAGTATCAAGTTGTCCAACTCCTACCTTGGACACTCTCACTTTGTATCACCGCACCTATGATACTATTATATACACTTTATTTTTGGTTTTAGCTAGACCTAGTGCTTAGCCTTGTCGGATATTTACCTAGACTGTACTTTCAGTTTTCATATATCTTTCTCTCATTATATGTGAGAGCTGCTTTTGCACTCCCACATTGTTCTCATACTGGATGTATCCTTTATTCCCATTGACCTACTTTTGTGGTCATTTATTGGACATTAATAAAATTATCTTATCTTATCTTATACTAAAATTCAGCAGTAGAATTTGGCCAAGAACCACAAATATAGCAATGTGTGATAAATCGGTGCTAATGAAATATAAATAACAGGACCTACAGCATTTTTCATATCCATGCTCAGTGCAAAATTCTACTACAATTGCAGAAGATTGAAGTGCTTAGTAAAAATTAATAACTTCTCGAAATAAATAGCAATAACTTAACTTCAAAATCTCAAATAGAATTACAGCCCTGTTTTTGGAAAGATAAATTTGGAACCAAAAAGAAAATTCTTTTAAAGATGGCTAGAAAAGAGAAACGCACAAACCTGTTGATGGATTGGTGCACCCCCATAAGCAACCACCACCTTGACACCAGTTTGATAAGAAAACTTTTTAGCTTCTTCGTGTATCTATAACGAAAATTGTATCTCAGCATTAGCATTCAAGAATCGGAACTTTCAAACTCATATAAGCAGCCTGTCTGCTAGGGCAAGCCATCAAGTAAAATTTAATAAACAAGGGGCAGCCAAGGAAGGAAGTTTGCCTTGTATCAAACTTACTTGACATGACAATTCTCTTGTTGGAGAAAGAATAAGTGCCAGCGGCAATGCTGTCCGTGCCCCACGAGAACGCTGGGGAATCTGACCCCTCATTATTCCTGCAATTATAGGGAAACAGAACGCTGCAGTTTTCCCGGAACCCGTCTGGGCACATGCCATGAGATCCCGTCCTGCAAGAGAAATTGGAAAAGCATACCGCTGAACAGGAGTTGGCTTGACAAACTTGCACCTCTTAATATTCTTATTAAGTGCCTCTCCCAAGTCTATTTCTTCAAATGTAGTTACAGGAGGGGGGACATTGTCACCACTAGTATCAACAGGGATATCGTCGTAAGCATCAAAATTTATGCCCGTATTTTCTTCTTCCGCGGAAGCATCTGGAACGGATCCATCATCATCATCAAAAGGATTTACTTCTCGTTCCTTCCTGTCCCAACCACCAGATCTGCTATTCCAACTGCCTCCACGGCCACGACCACTGCCACGGGAAACCCCGTAACCCGATCCTCCTCCATAACCTGACCCTCCTCCATAACCTGAACCTCCTCCGTAACCCGATCCCCCCTCATTACGATTACCCCAGGCAGGACGGGACGGAGGATAAGCAGAACCAGAGTCGGGCGCAGCCCCAAAATCAGTGGAAGCAGTGTTTGTAGAAGATGGATTAGAAACTTGAGGGCTATTTCGCAGATGAGGAGGAACATATACAGTTCTAGATGGACGAGCGGTAGAAGGAGCGTTACCAGCCGCTACATTCTCGGTTGTTGTGCTTGGTACTGAGTCACCCCAAGATGTTGGCATAATTAGAAATTCTGCTGCCCTTAAAACTTCACCCGCACCTCCAACCCCCTCTTAAATCCCCTGATATTTAAAATATCCAACCAAAAGATCTTTGAAACAATTAATAAGCAATCTCTCCGCGGCAAAACTCACTCGATTTCACCGTAAGTTAACTCAAAATTGGAAATTTCCTTCAGAACACCGGATGCCTTTCCGAAAACTTAAGGGAGAGAACAAGATAATAACCACAAGATCTTTGACTGCAAATATTATACCGTAAATTTATATCTTTCTGGCAAAATTACCATAAAGAAATAAGCGTTCTTTGCACAGAAACCCTAAGCAGAAAATTCTCTTCGATAGGCCGAATATTTATTTTTCCGGCAAATCAAGGCCGCAGATAATATATTTAACAAGATCTTTTTATGGAAACTCACACTAAGCAAAAATGTCTTTCTGGCAGAAAAAGTTCCAAAAAAAATCTCTCTGAAAACGAACCCCAAGCAGGACAAAAGCTTATTTCTTCGTTATAAAATTTAGCAAAACAAAAGGTTTTCTCCGTCGAGAAAATATTTCAGCAAAACTCTTCGTATGGCAGCCAGAGTTCAACCCTACCCCCTCGCAGTTCAAAAATGCAGAACAAACCCTAAATAAATCTTCCTTTAAGCATTTTCTGGACAAATCTGATCTCAGAACCTTTTTTTTTTTAATTAAAAACCTCAAATCATTTGTTTTTACGGACAAGATCTTCAAATCATCCCTAATTTAGGAATATTAAGACGATTATTCTCGATATTTTTTTACCGGAATCCGAATTTTGAGGTAAGACTTTGCAAAAGGATTTCCCGATTGCTTTCTTTCAGCTTCTTCTTCTACCTCCTCCCCCGCTGCTTCTCCCAATGTTGTTCCACCGCCGTTACAAGTCAACAAAATAAAAGCAAAGAAAGCGCCAGAAAAAACTATATTATCCGTGCATGTCCCCACGGAGACGGGGTTCGCAGTGTGAACGCGAACAGTTGGGTTCGGGGTTCCTTATTCGCCTAGCAGCCGGACGTCATGCCCGCCTGTAAAACGATTTATAATTTTATTCACCTTGCAGACGAAAGCGCTCTGTGAAGAAGAAGATGAAAGACTGCAACAGGACAATGGGAGCCGGGCGCGCCGGCTTTTAAGCAAGGGTTTCGTTCGCCTTCTCCGGGAGATGACGTCACATGTCGGTAAACTCCCCAGCGGTTGCCGTCGGGAATTTAAGGTAGAGATGTACTTTTCCGTCTCGCTCCTGACGGAATGTCGGTTCCGCCCGTTGGCTGCCGTAACCGTCAGGTAACGGGAAGTCGGGGAGCCCGTTGGCATCGGTAATCCCGATCGAATATTCCCTCCGCTGTGGCCGTAAAACGGGATCTCCGTTGGATTGGATTCGCGGCTGTCGACGGGAAAGCGATTCCGTCCGTTTAACGTATTTTTGTACAGACCAAGCAAGTTCTTAAAAATATATATATTTGGGTAACGTGGCGTCCTTGCGTTCATGAACGAAGTACGATGCGAAATATATGCTTTAAAAAAATGAAACTTAACCATTGGTGGACTCACACTTTTGTTTGATAGCTATTTTTTTCTGGTGACTAATATTTACCTTTTATTTTATAGATAATAGTTACCAAGTAACAAACTGTTGCATGTGACATGGCCCCATTAAAGACACTATACCATGGATTATACACTATCCTACAATACCATGGAGTTGAATAGTTTTTTCTTAGCTTTTAATTGGATGATGTAAAAAAAAAAAAAAAGTTTAGATTGATTTGGAACTTTAATTGATATATTCAAATGTAAAATGGGACAAAATCTTTAACAACATTTCAACATATATGGAATTTGAATTAAAGTAAAATTTTAATTATTTTTAGATAATTTGTCAAATTCAATATAAATTTATTATTGAAAATGAGTTCCTTTGTTATAGGTGTAGCTAACTCCTGTATTTATAACTTTAGTTTGGTTGTTGGGATGAGTGCAATGATCCAAACTTCTTATAACTAAAAAGCCCTTGTGTTTAGGAATGTGTTTGATCTTCAATATTAGGTTTTTCTCTCTCATCAAAAGTGTTTATACATGTATAAGTGTTTATTAGGATACTTTCTCCTTTTTTATATTTTCATAATGCAATATTATGGGTAATATTATGGGGTGGGGAGTGTTTATATATGTATAAGTGTTTATTAGGATACTTTCTCCTTTTTTATATTTTTATAATGCAATATTATGGGGTGGGGTGCACAGAGGGGTGGGAATTTATCATAATTAAAGTAATAGTCGGATTCCAAAACATTGTCTTTATATTTTATAATTAGTTTAGATTTATTTTTAATGTATCTTGATTTAAGCATAGTTATGGATGTTTGATGCATAACTTCACATATGTTAAAAGGTGTTTAGCCTTAAGGGATAGCTTGATTGATAGATGCCTCGTATGAAAGTTCAAGGAGGTCTCAAGATCAAACTACATTGAGTTTTTGGGGTTTCCTATGAAAGACATAAGGTTGGGTCAGGGACACTGGCTCTTGTGGACACCTTAAAAGGCTCCAACATGAACTAGCCAGGGACTTGTGCATCTATGGATTAACCTTGATTGTTATCCCTACATTCTTCATAGGGGGAGATAGGCTAGAAAATTGTTACAACCTCTTCTAGACACATTGTCTATGGCTAAGAAACACTTCTTCCATTTTCAAAGCCCAATGGGTTAGCTCCATCAATTGTTGTCAATGTTGTTAAGCATTTGGGTAGTTTTGTGCCAACAT
>JASDQU010819037.1:16042-35418 GCA_032191745.1 Picea mariana | reverse complement strand
ATCACAAGAGGCACAGCATTTATCCTGGGAAACCCTCTAGGGGAAGAAAACCCAGCAAAACTTCCTTAATATAGATAGCCAATACAATGCCAAGAAATCTCTTAAACTAATACAGAAAGTCCTCTCCCAGATATGCGCCACTCTCTCTCTCCTTCTCCAACAGTAGATCCGAAACTTGTCTCTCAAAATGAGCAAGTGAGTTGTGTGTCTAAGTGAGGTGCTAGCTTCCTTATTTATATTAGACTGGCACGTGTGAAGTGTCTCTTCACTGGCAGGGCTGACTTCTCCCACTGGGTGGTTATAACCACCTTAATTACATTCTGGGGCCTCTTTAATATTTGTTGGGGCCGACTTCTTATTTTGCCTATTATAATTAACGTTTGACCAATCCGCAAAAGGGGATTTGGTCCTATTACAATAGCTGACAAGATCAATCCACAATGGGGATTGATCCAATGAATAATATATCAAATAATAATAAGAACACTCTTTGCAGTTACATTATTTCAACAAACGTTGGCCTTTGGAGGCCTTGGACGTCACCCATACAGCCCTGGACGTTTCTACATGCAGTGGTTGTCACCTTGGGGGTAATCCTGAGGTTATTGGCACGTGTGGGCAGGGTTTTGGCCTTTGGAGGCCCAACGTTCCATGACAGAGGTCCAACGTCACCCTAGAAGGGCATGACGTCACTCGTAGGAGGGTATTTACATTCAAATTTATTTTATTTTGTCCATAATTTAATTTTGTAAGAAATTGGCCAGGTCGGCCCTGATATTTTGACCTAAAATAATTAAAGGTCAAATTTTGGTATAAATAAGCATAAAGTGACATTCATTTGATCATCACTCTCACTTGGGAGAGTGGAGGTCTGAAATTTTCGCCCTACCAAGGGTTATTGGCTGAAATAAGAAAGGCACTACTCTTTTAAGGCTTGTTTCTTGGCATTTGGATCAATTTATTAGAGTATTTTGGCAATCTAGCATTGCTTTACATGATTATTCTTGGTGCAAGTAAGTATATTTTTTTACTTTGTCATTGTTAATGGTTATGGTAATGGTTTGCTTGCTCATAAAAGATTATGAAATTGCATGTTTTAATCAATGCTTGAAGTAAGAAACTTAAGGTGCTAACTTTCTTGCTTTTCATTTGCCAAGTTTCATTGAATTGCTCTAGTAACTAGTGCAACCTCTAGAGCCCTATAGTGCTAGCACTTTAGAGGTTGTGGTTAAGTTATTTGCATCATACTTTCATCCATAAAAGTCTAAGGAGAAGAAGGCATTAGGGCCTAGAAGTGCCTTCACCCTAGCTACCTCCCTTCTTGTGGTCAAGAGTCTAGGAGGACTAAAGATATTACTCCCCCTAAAACCTTTTTTCCCTCTTAGGTTTTGTGCATAATCATATGTTATCATACCTAGAAAGAGCCACCAACTTTGACTCCATTATCCCTAGAAGGCACTAATCCTCGTTCCTTACCTCTTGACAAGAATCATCAACCTTCAAACTTCAAATCTCTATTTGTTACCCTATTAACCTAGCTTAAATTCACTAACCTAGTTTAGAATTACTAACCTAATACTTGCTGCTGCTAGTACCACTGTTACAGTCTTGCTAAGCTTACTAACCAAACAAACTAACCCAGAAAATGCACAAAGCAAAGTGCTATCACCTTGAAGTTTTGATTTATGTCTAATTGCTATCTAAGGGTGCATTTCTGAAAGTACACTGCAGTAGTTATAACTTATTTTTGCTGCTATTACTATCATTGCTACAGCCATCATTTTGCAGCACTCTCAACCTCATTTGACCATATTAATCAGCCCAGAATTTGTATAAGGCAAACTACTATCAATTAGAGCTAAAGTGTGTGTTTAACTGCCTTCATAAAGTGCAATTTTGAGGCTTAATTATAACTGTCACAACGTTTTACGGCTGTACTTGTTAGAATATAATGGATGTGCTCGTTTTACCATCGACAATATCACTATTGTCACCCAACCATAGGCTGAAGCCACCCTCCGAGCACGTTAACCTTGACAGAGAATCACTCCGGAAGCAAACCCTAGGCTAGATAGCCAAACAAAGAGTAGCGCACCTTTCCTCAAGGATAGCGCACCAAACAAGAGCTGATCAGATAGTCCAAACCATAACCAAGAGATAGTCCAAGCCAAAACACAATCTGCTAGCTGCAGCAGCTGCAACGGCAGCTCTCCTCCAAACTTGCGCACAAACTGGGCAACTACAGTGCGCACAAGTGTTTCTCTACAATTCTGAGAATGCCTGCCAGAATGAAGACTGGCCTCCTGTATTTATACTAATTCTGACTAACTACCTGGGCCGACTTCTCATTCTGGGTGTCTATTTACTTAGTATATAATATTTCTTCTGGCCAACTTCTTCTCTTGTAGGCTAATAACCTAATACCAATTATCCTCTTRAGTCGACTTGTCTTCTAGGGTTATTAGCCAACTCATTAGGGTTTCTTCTTGCTTCCCAGAATATTATTTTCTCGTCAGGTTTACACKTGGAGGTAAATACCTCCCGCAGCTACCATAATATTAACACTCCCTCCTAGCTAGGGAGGTATTAYAGGTAATGGTCTTGAGCACAAAYATACCATTCACCCGGTAGCATCAACATAGTTGTATAGACTATCTCATGACTAGATCATGAGCACCATCATCACCATYAGTGTCATCAGTTGCATCATCTCTCGAAACCATACTCTATCTGAGTAATTAGACATGATGTTGGATAAGTCACTCACACYACAGAGTGACATAAGAGCCATTCTTCTAATCTGGACATATGTCCTAGAAAAATAAATGTCCTGAACCATTTTTTGTCTAGGAAATCTCTGTCCATTGATCATCCATCTAGCTGATAATCATTTTCAACACTGTTGATAGTCTTCAAGGCAATTAGAACAATATCATTCAATAGAACACAATTGTGTCTATCCATAGTAGTACACGACTACAATCCAGTGGTACACTACCACACCAAGTAGCACACAGGTACTTGATCAGTGACGTATAGTCACAAACAGTGGAACACGTCCACCACAGTAGTATACATCTATTGTCTAGAGACATACAGTCTTCATAACAATCATCTGATATCAACCTACACAGAAACAATGTTATGATATAAATTGAATCATCTGGGCCATTCTTCCACTCACGTCTGTGAGATCTTGGAAGAGCATTTGCCCTCAAAAGGTAAAACATCAATGATGAGCTATCTGGACTATTCTTCTCAAACAAGGAAGAATAATTGTCTTGATTTCTGAGCCTGGACCATTCCCCACCCTGAGCCATTCCTCTAACACTAGACAAAGTGTAACCTAGAGAGAATGAGTCTACCCTAAGGAATGTCTGTCCCTAATTGTTGAACCTGGACCATTCCCCACCCTGGGCCATTCCTCCGGTACTAAACAAAGTGCAACCTAGAGAGAATGAATCTGCCCTAAGGAATGACTGTCCGAACCATTTCCTAAGGAAATGATTGTCCTGCACCAACCTCCAAAACGGACCATTCCCCATGTTAACCACAATGGGAAATTGTTGTCCGGCGAGGTGGGCCAGTCTTCTTGAGTAACCCTCAAGAAGAGAGACTACCCTAGACCATTCCCCATGTTAACCACAATGGGAAATTGTTGTCTATGGTACATCAGCAATCCATCGAACCATTTTCATTACGAAAATGACCGTTCGATCTGGACCATTTTCCGAACTGGAAAATGCTTGTCCGTCAGAAATCTCAAACCACTTTCCGAATCTAGAAAGGAACTGCTTATCCTGGACCATTTTTCGAACTGAAAAATGGCTGTCCATCAATCAATAACACATCAGTGCTCCCTCCCAACCTGGGAGTCATCTCTTCCTTTTTCAATAAGGAAGTCGTCTCCACGAACTCCAGCTTGAGTACGCAAACTCTTTCATCTTGGACAGAAGCTTTACCAAAATGTCTGCTTATCTGCTCATCTATGGAGACATAGATTGGAGAACCACTTTCTCCTTTCTAGACTTCATCACGGGGAATGTAATGCTTGATCTCAAATGTACTTCGGTCTGGAACACTGGTTTTCTCTGAAGGCTTCATATAGCTCTGATCAGTAAAGTATATCATTGTTGGATTCCTCTTTGGTTCCTGCTAGCTCACAACATCATGGAAAGGGTCTAATTGGAACATATCCATGTGGCACTTCTTCTGTCATCATGAGATCTTTGTCATGGATTGGCAATCCATCATCCTGATCTTCTGAGTAATCATTCTGATACAATATCTCTGTTATAGAAAGTCTTCACCACGCTTCTACTGTGCATTAGAGGTTCTCCACCAAGTTGTCTTCTTCCATCTGCATTCAAGGGTCTCTTTCTGGTATGCCTCGAAGCCTTGAGGTTGCTCTTCATACGCTCTTTGTTCAATTGCTCTGGAGAATAGTCTTTGCATTCATCTGATGTAGAACTCCAACCCATGGATATTGCGGATGATATAATGACTCATGTAGAGGTATGTCTGGTTTACTGGAACAAGTAATCATCATAGTCTTCTCCCTCCATCTGGGAGAACCTCTAGTGCAATGCTTTCATTCATAAGTCTTCCATACATTGTTCTTCATCACAACTTTCAGTTCCTCTGCTTGATTTCTTTTAGTGAGTTCATATCAGGCTGGTAATCTTGTGATTCTTGATACAATGACTGGTTGTTCTAGCTTTTCTTTCTTTCTTGGAATCTTCACGTTCTTCCTCATGTTTCTCTTTAGCTCTTGGGTCCATGGAGTTTCTTATAGATTCCATGCCCTAGAGATTCCACTTCTTTCTTTCATCATAGGATCACGGATGTGGATGGACAACCAGGGATACTTTAAGGCTACTCTTCAAAGAAGACTTCTTCTAAGGTCGAACTGAACACGTACTGCCTTTCATGGCTGCTACAATGGATATATACTTCATCATCTTCAATGGATCATAGGAATAGCTCCCTCCCAATCCTTGCTTCATGTATGTGTATGTTTTTCTTTTGGAAATATATTATCAGCTCCCTCCATAATCCACACTTCCGTCTACATCCTTATTGCCTTCTGCAATGTGTCATAAGTCTTTCTCCAATTTCTTCTTGATTGCTGACTTCTTCCTGTCTTTTACTTCAAGATTGATTCTGATTTCGGCTTATCTTGTAGCTGTTACTTATGTAATAACTTCCACATGAATTGTTTGATGTACTTCGTCCTTTCATTTGTATTGTCTGACTTGTAGTCATAATGATAGTAATCCTTTTTGTTTCTTCCATAGGTATAGTTTCTCTTTGAACACATTATCTTCTAAGAAGTAGATATGCAAGATATGTACATAAAACATGGTATGTACAAGAACTATGAAGAGTATTGTTACCTTGTCTTAGAAGAAGAAGTCTATTTTATCCTGCTTGGTCTTCTTTGTAGGCTCCTTTTCTTCGGCCACTGATGCTTCGTGTGTCCCCTTCCTTTTCTTTAGCTCGGGACAATGATTCTTGTAGTGACCATACTTTCGACAATTGAAGCATTGTATTTCTGACATGTCTTTCTCTTGATTTGGCTTCTTCCTTGAACCAAACTTCCTTTTGTTCCTGAAATTCTTGAATCTTGTTGTAAAGGCTTGATCATCGTACTTCTTTTGGGGTTTCTCTTTTGCAATGATCCTTGATTCTTCTTGAGCACAGCAAGTCCAGAGTTCTTCAAATGTAGGATACTCCTTCCTTGTGTTCATACTTGCAGCAAATGCATCCCATGTCTTGGGAAGACCGTTGAGTACTATATTTACCAGTTCCTTCTCTGAGATGATCTCTTCAATAGCTTGTAGTTGATCTCTTAACTGAGAGATCCTAACAAAGTATGATGTTATGTTGTCATCATCATTCATCTTCATGTCACGAAGCTCATTCTTCAGACTCATTACTTGTCCAATGTTTTTTATTGAGAAGAGGTTTGTTAGGGCATCGTACATCTTCTTCGATGAGTCAAGATGGGAGATGTAGGGTATCAAGTGGTCTTTTATAGAGTCCACTATGATACTCATGGCATTGATGTTACTGTCTTTGAACTTCTCCATAACTGCAACGTTTTGCGGTTCCTTCTCTTTTCCTTCTTCAAATTCTGGTTTCACAATCTTTCCTTTCACAATATCCAGCACTTTATTCTTGGCAAGAATGAGGTCAATCCTTGTCTTCCACGCTCTGAAGTTAGAAGCTCCATCTAACTTGTTTTCTAACTTCATAGAGTAAGTCATGTCTGCTTTGACTTGGTCAACCCTAGATTTGACTAGAAACTCAAACTTGACGTCTTAGCTTGCTGAGTACCAGGAGCTGCGCTAGGCTGGGGCGCACTAGTCTATCCAGAAATTAGGTCAATCCCTTCACTTAAGGTGCCTCAACGAGAGGATTAGGGCTTCTGCAACTGCCCCTGCTAGTAACCCTAGAGGTAGTGCTTTGGTAACTGCTCCTGCTAGAAACCCTAGCGACAGTTCTTCAACGAGCTTAGTATCCTTATGGCTATGCTCCCTTCCAGTGGTTAGACTCAATGAAGGAGGTGTGGAACCATAACCTGTTAGAATATAATGGATGTGCTCGTTTTACCATCAACAATATCACTATTGTCACCCAACCATAGGCCGAAGCCACCCTCCGAGCACCTTAACCTTGACAGAGAATCACTCCGAAAGCAAACCCTAGGCTAGATAGACAAACAAAGGGTAGCGCACCTTTCCTCAAGGATAGCGCACCAAACAAGAGTTGATCATATAGTCCAAACCATAACCAAGAGATAGTCCAAGCCAAAACGCAATCTGCTAGTTGCAACGGCAACTCTCCTCCAAACTTGTGCACAAACTGGGCAACTGCAGTGCGCACAAGTGTTGCTCTGCAATTCTAAGAATGCTTGCCAGAATGAACACTGGCCTCCTGTATTTATACTAATTCTGGCTAACTGCCTGGGCCGACTTCTCATTTTGGGTGTCTATTTACTTAGTATATAATATTTCTTCCGGCCGACTTCTTCTCTTGTAGGCTAATAACCTAATACGAATTATCCTCTTGAACCGACTTGTCTTCTAGGGTTATTAGCCAGCTCATTAGGGTTTCTTCTTGCTTCATGAAATATTATTTTCTCGTCAGGTTTACACATGGAGGTAAATACCTCCCGCAGCTACCATAATATTAACAGTACTGTCATCTCTAGCAGCTTATTTGAAGTTCATTTGCTAGCTAAGATATCTCCAGAATTTCATAAGGCAAAGTAATATCAATCAAAGTTAAAATGTGTGTTTAATTGACTCTACGAAGTGCATTTCTGAAGATATATTTCAGCTGACATACTTTTCCGTTTTACTGCTATTACAGTCATCCTTGGCAGCTTGTTAAGGTTTATTTGTTGGTTGATACATCTCTAGAACTTGCATGTGAAAAATTATTATCATATTGAAGTTTTAGATATCTTGTTATCTTGTCCAAACAAGTGCATTTTCTAGAATACATTGCAGGTGTTATTACTGTAATAAATGTTGTTATATATTTGTTTGTTGCATACACTTGTTTATTAGCAATTTTCATTGCAAGTCTATTGTCTTGTCGAAGCATCATTATCATTTGTTGTTTTCCTTAACATTTGTTATTGTCTTGGTTAAGGGCAGGTACATTCCTTTTATTTCTTTGCTTCACCCTTCAAGACATAAACTGATTTGAGTGACCTAGAGAGAGGGGTGGTTTGCAACTTTGCCTTACACGTTTCCCTTCACCAACCCACTAGGTCTTGGGACGTCTCCCTTGGAGTGGATTTATCCTTCTCCTAAATAGAAAGGAGTATCCTATTGAGGTGACAGTGATAGGATTACCCCCGTGTTATACCAATCTTGTCCCACTTGCCTTGGGCTTTGGGCAAATACAGATTGTGCGATAACACCTCCAACTAAGCGAAGTAATATACCATTTTTTTCTAGGATAAATGTTAATAGAGTGCATGCATTTTATAATAATATGATGTTAGCACTTCACAGTTTAAACTCTATATGCTCTCATATTCAACTCAGACTGAAAACAATCACTAAAATTTACATTGATACAACAAATTTGGATAGACATAAACTACTTGAGGACCTTGGTGAACTCCTGCCTTAAAAGAGCCACATGTCACCTGCTCCTTTACTCTATCCAATATCCTCTTCACAAATTTATGATAGATGCCCTCTTGAACATATATAATATATCTTTGATCATGCACAATATACTTATCTCTACATGGCATGGCTTGATTCAAAATTAATAAACAGATGTAAAAATTGATTGTATTTAAAATCGAAGTTTTGAGTTGGTTTTGGCAGCAACCTCCATAATAAATCGACCTATCGAAGTAGACCTTATAAAGGAAACATGGAAAAAATATTATTTCACTGGCTTTCTTGCTTGCATGGAACCTTCATGATTTCCAAGAAGATTTTCTTATAGTCCAATTTCCATGTTTCACGGAAATTTCCATGTTTTGCATATTTACATAGATATTGCTACTCCACAAACTCAAAAAAAAAAAATTAAATTTAGAAATATATGAGTTTACCTTGTTGTTATCCATAATGATTGCTCATTGCAATACCAATCTTTTCTCCAAAATCAATGAGCATATTAAGAACAAGGTAGGAGCACAGTTTGTAAGAATGACAGAACAATGAAACAATTACTTGAAAACCACTTTATTGGGGTAAGCAATATTTTGTCTCTATTTGTCAAGAGATGGATTAATTTTCAGACATGTCTCCTTGCCCAGATGCGCACAGTAGACAACTATTAAAGGAGTTTGTTCTGCAAGTTTTATGACTACAGTGCTTCCACAAGCCAAGGGAGAGATTTCAATTAGCTATAGTGCATCCCTCAGTTACCTACTTTTTTTAATAGGCAGTATTAAGAAAAAAGCATCCTCCAAGGGAATACAGCCTTAAAGTCTCATTACAAGAGGGGTTTTTTGGTGGTTGTCAAGTGGAAAAACCTTAAAATAAAGTGTCTAGAGGCCCTTCATACTTTTAATGGCAATTTATTGTGACCTGACCTCTTATCAACAGAGATAGAAAGTGAGGTTGTAATTATTTTTTCGATATCTCCCTCCCGAGCGCTCCTGGTTCTCCTGCAAGCCGTCGGCCCTGTGGCCTTCCTGCCCTCCACAATCCTCCTCAAAGTTGCCACAGTTCTCCCTGCCGGCTCGATTGTTCCTCAGGCTCCAATGGCGACCCCCTCGCCTCCTTCTTAGCACGGCGGCACCCCCCCTGGTGATGTTGCGGCGACGGCTGCTGGACTTCCTCCATCGACCTCAGCTCCCTCTTCGGGGCTGCTCCTCTTCGTGGATGCGCTCCCCCTGGTGCTTCGTCGGCGACGAATTCAGGTCTCCCCCCTTTGATTCTGACCCCCTCCTTCAAAGAGGTGGTTTCACGCCAGGGAAATTTCGGTCTGCATGCAGCGGCCCCTGAGGTTGCCTCTCATCAGGGTCGCCCATCTGGGCTGCATGCAGCAGTTCCTGAAGCTCCGGCAGTCTCCATTCAAATGTCGCGGGAAGCCCTAACCCATGCTCGTCATTATAGCACTCACGCTTTGGTTTGCAGGTTTAACGGATACTAGCCCAATCTTCTGGATCTTCTCTCTTGGATCTCTTTCGACCGGTACCCTCTCTTAGAGGGAGAAGTCATTACCTACCCCTGTGCAAAAGTGTTTTTTGTGGTAGTTTTCGAAACTACAAGCAACGGAGACAAGATGTTTAACTCTGTGCCGTGGTTCTGGGGCAGAGCAGGCCTGTCCATGCAACTATGGACCCCTGCCTTCGACCCCTCCACGGACTGTATCTCTACAGCTCCAGTCTGGGTGAGACTACTGTACTTGCCCCTGCATTTCTGGGGGGATGAGTCTCTTCTTTCTATTGGCAATGGCCTCGGCAAGTTCCTCTGCAGAAGTCCGGATTCCAAGCCAGCCCTCTCCACCTTCGCTCGAATCTGTGTTGAAATGGATTTCACCAAAGGTTTCCCAGCTGAAATAATTCTTCAAGGCAAGGACTACTCAAGGAATCAAAAACTCGACTATGAGAATCTCAGTTTCAGGTGTAGGAACTGCTTCAAAACGGGGCACTTAGCCCGCAACTATGAAAAACTTGGAAAAAAAAGGNTGTGGTAGTTTTCGAAACTACAAGCAACGGAGACAAGGTGTTTAACTCTGTGTCGTGGTTCTGGGGCAGAGCAGGCCTGTCCATGCAACTATGGACCCCTGCCTTCGACCCCTCCACGGACTGTATCTCTACAGCTCCAGTCTGGGTGAGACTACTGTACTTGCCCCTGCATTTCTGGGGGGATGGGTCTCTTCTTTCTATTGGCAATGGCCTCGGCAAGTTCCTTTGCAAAAGTCCGGATTCCAAGCCAGCCCTCTCCACCTTCGCTCGAATCTGTGTTGAAATGGATTTCACCAAAGGTTTCCCAGCTGAAATAATTCTTCAAGGCAAGGACTACTCAAGGAATCAAAAACTCGACTATGAGAATCTCAGTTTCAGGTGTAGGAACTGCTTCGAAACGGGGCACTTAGCCCGCAACTATGAAAAACTTGGAAAAAAAAGGTCATCCAAGAGCCAAAGACCCACCTAGTGGTTGGGGGCTCCAACGGAGCCGCACTCTGAAAGCAAGGCCCTTGAAGTCGCAGAAGAAGTAGAAGTTGTAGACGAAATCAAAGCCCCCGCTAAAGGGAAAGCTCGGGCAGAAGCCATTCCCAAGTTGCCAACCCAGCCAAAACCCCAGATCTCACGCTGGGCAGACCTAGCTGACGAGGAAGACCCTCTAGGCCCGGTGGAAAGTCAATCTCAGGACCAAAGCACTAAATGGCGAATGGTGTCGAAAAAGAAAAAAAACTTCCAAGCTAGAAATGATGTAATGACGCGAAGCCGTTCTGGCTTGCTGAAATAGTTATGGATCCAAGGCTTTGTCCTGTGTTAGGATCTTCAGACATTTGTTTTCTAGTTTACAAGAAAATCTTTATCGATGTATCGAACCCAATGGTATGTCCACTGTTATTAATACAAAAATCCTCTAACCGTTATTGTCAAAAAAAAACAGAGATAGCAAGTGATGAAAACAATCTTACATGGGGGACAGGGGAACTGTCATAAACTTGAATAATGAACACGAACACAAAAAAGTNAGGGAAAGCTCAGGCAGAAGCCATTCCCAAGTCGCCAACCCAGCCAAAACCCCAGATCTCACGCTGGGCAGACCTAGCTGACGAGGAAGACCCTCTAGGCCCAGTGGAAAGTCAATCTCAGGACCAAAGCACTAAATGGCGAATGGTGTCGAAAAAGAAAAAAAACTTCCAAGCTAGAAATGATGTAATGACGCGAAGCCGTTCTGGCTCGCTGAAATAGTTATGGATCCAAGGCTTTGTCCTGTGTTAGGATCTTCAGACATTTGTTTTCTAGTTTACAAGAAAATCTTTATCGATGTATCGAACCCAATGGTATGTCCACTGTTATTAATACAAAAATCCTCTAACCGTTATTGTCAAAAAAAAACAGAGATAGCAAGTGGTGAAAACAATCTTACATGGGGGACAGGGGAACTGTCATAAACTTGAATAATGAACACGAACACAAAAAAGTAGCCATCATCAATTATCCGCTGCAACAGAAATTTGAAGAGGACAATAGAAAATGGATGTGGGTCAATCGTCAGGATCAACTGATCCTTGGCAATGGTCTGTCAAGACTCAATACACTAAGCATACACATCAGAATATTAGAGAGCTATCTAGGGATAATCCTGAGATATCCCAAGTATATATCCCAGTATATACACTTGGTTAATATATATCCTCATATAAACTAGGTACCAATACAAAAATCAAAGTTGATAAGAGGCTCATGAAAAAACTCCTCACTGGAAGCCAAGAATCGAAAAGAAAGAAGCGACTAGGCAATTGGCAGAACCAGACAAGCCAAACCCTTGAAAAGATTTTTACCGAAAATTGTTGAAGTTCCAAACACGGAGTGGCAGAAGAAATAGGTGTCAAACCAAGTTGTCGATTGAACTAAACCTTTATGATGTGGTCAGAGTGTCAAAATCAGTAAAGTGTTGTGTTTAGAGTCTAGACTCTAGAGTGATGGAAAAACTATCCACCATTGATCAACACTTGTGACCAAGATTGTTGTCTATCAACCATTGTTGCCAACGGAAGGATCCCAACAAAGTGGGGCAGTTAATTGAATCGGCAAACAAGGGGAATCTGAACCGGCGATTCGTATTGAAGGGGTTGTGAATCACAACAGAGAAAAAGGAATGGAAATGTTCTCTGTGGCTTAAACTGAAGGTAAGGCAGAGGGCATTAAGCAAGGAGGTTTGCCATATCTTGTTCTATCGTACATCTGGTGGATCACTGATTAAACAATGCCGCTAAACCATAAACTAGGTAAGTTGAGCCATGCCAGGGTTCTGTGCAGAGCTGCTTTAAGAATATTTGGCTGTATAGCACCCCAAAGGCTGCCCAAAGGGAAAAGGGGAGCCAATAAATTCCAAACATCTCTTGCCTTCAGTCTAGACTCCAGACCAGTAAGTGAGCAAATTTGTATCATCTGCAGCATGCACTGCTCTAAAGAGAACCTGTGAAAAAGAGGAGTTTCCAAAGACAGTGTGTTACAAAGCTAAAGAAAGAATCCCAATCTGCGTAGAGTGGCCCCTAACCATGACAAAGGTGCAATTGCAAAAGAAAAACAATTGACCCTGCTGAATGAAGGTGCAGCAACTGCAACCGTCTCTAAAAAGAAGCACCATGCACATTACAACTACTTGTACAATACTGCAGCTGGACTGAAAATTCCGTTTGAACCTCAAGAGCAAACCCCGGGTGACTTGATAGAATACAATTCCATCATTCAAGGCCTATCAAGGTGAAGTTTACATCAAGTGACTTCAAACATAAAAAATCTAGTGTATCCTCAGTCAAACAAGAACTATGCAAGAACGTTGAACTCATGTGGCACTCAATTAACCATGGAATGTTTAGGTGGATATGTACCAAAGAAACCTAGTTTTACAAGTCAATCAATACAGCGATTTGTCTTGTCAACCTAAATCAATCAGGCACTATGCTAAGCACTAATTATCTGCTCTAATCAGATTGTGGCACCTTGTCTAATACAGTATCCTATATAGACAACCATTCTAAACGAATCCTCACTGTGCATATGGATGCTGCTTAAATTTAGTATATGGCACCAATAAATAGACTAAGGTTACTAATTAGAAATTAGATACCTTAATTAGGAATAGGGAAAACTCAACTTCTTTACCCTACATTTTGCCTTGATTCATCCTGAAAGGATGTGAATCGAATTCTTGCATTAGTTTGGAAAACTAAACTATGATAGTTTGATAAATAGAAAAAGTGTCTCTATATTTGCAACATATATAAGTTGCAAACTAGGGAAAAGGTATGAATATCCTGCAAACATGACCACAAATCACAAGTTGTAGAGTTAATATATTCTGAAATGAAATATATCACATTTGAAGTTTTTAAGATTTTGTTTTCTGGTATTGGAGATTTATGTTGTGATAACCAGACAGGCCTTCCTCTAACTGCAATGTTCATCTGTTGCAGGTGTTTTCCTTTCTCAATTACTGGCATGCTGAAGCTTCAGTTCCTTACAGTCAACAAGAGCACCATACTTCGCAACTCTCCCTACATTAGTACATCAACTATGTCGGAATGATTATATCCACCAATGAAAATGGGATGCATGAAGTGGAAGTAATGCAACTCCACGGGAATTATACTTTTTTGCTAACAGATGCTATTTTGGAAGGCTTGATTCAAAGTACCAAGCTACATGTTCATACCAAGAGCTAATTTATTTACTGAAAGGCAGTTATAAATGTGGACATCCTATCTATGTTTCACTTCAGTGACAGTTGGCGGCATAAAGTCCATAATATAGAATAAAGAATGTTTTCCATTCAATATGACAAATAGAATAAGGAAAAAGAATTAAGCAATATTCTATGCAGTTAAAACAATACTGCCAGACAAAAGTGACAGTGAACTTCCACATATTTAATATGACAAAATGGCCAAAATTCAGGAATATGACTGTACAAATCAAACAACAGCTTCTTTACTTGCATGGCGGTAGCAAAATGTACATTGTCCAGTTCATTCTCATGAATACTATGTCCAAACAATTATGTTTCTGAACCAAAATTTAGTTTGGTATTACGACCGATGGCAAAAAATTGATGTGCAAGCAAGCTCATCATCAACCATCCACAAGTTTAGGTCTTTCAAATGTTTTTTTACATAATCTGCATCTTTATTTGAAGGCCAAAATAGAATCTTTACTAATGGCTGGGTAGATGTTGCATTGCCAGGATTAATTGCATTGCTGCCAACTTGCATCATTATACTTGCATCAATTGACTTCATCTTAAAACTGACACCTATAATGGATGACCTCAGATGAAAAGCTAAAATATGCTCACCTTTGGGAAGATCATCAACAACGGAAGACTGTGCTTTTGACATCAATTCTGCAAAAACTTTATTCCATAACTTTATTGTCGGTACTGAACTCTTGAAGTACAAAACCTCTGTCAGATATTGCTTTGTCTCCATAATAAGCACATCATTTTTAAGCTCACTTGATATAGAAAATAGGTCTTCTATGGGAAATGTATTTGCTCTTGTTAGCCAGATGCTGTATCCTAGCTGAAGTGACTTATTCATTATGTATGTAGTAACTAGGGCCTCCCTCATCTCCTTGGCTCTAGACACTCGACGATCCATTAAACCCACTGTAGCCATATCATCAATCAGTTGATTCGCATCTATGACTGTATGTCCCCTCCTAGACAAGTCATCTAATAAATTTGACTTTCCTCCCAGAAGAATATAACTTTGAATGCCTAACTTTTGGAACTGACACAATAGGTTTCTTACAATTGCATCTGGTACCCCAAATAAATTGACAAGGATTACTGTTTTCTGCTTATGAACCGATGATAGAACTGGCTCTAGTTGATCAAGCCTTTTTACATATCTATGAGGAAGTACTTTCTGAAAGCAGAAGTCATACCAGTCCATAAACTTCAAGGGTTTCATCTCCCATAGGTCAATGTCCAATATATCACTTGAATCCATTAAATGAGAATCAGGCCCAATATTCTTTCCATAATTTACACCAGCATCCCTATAAGAGATGCTCAATGCCCTGTCAAGCAAAAAGTTAGTGTATATATTGTAGTAGCCACGTGAATGAATGAATTTAATGAACCAAGGTGTCCAGATCTTCTCCCTCTTTCTCCTGTACCAACCTGTTGTGACCATACCTTCTAAAATAGGCTTAATCCCCTTACTTTTATGCATATCATACCAAAGACGGAACTCTTTCCAAGGCTTTGGGAAGAGAAGCTGGCCCCATGTGCCAACCATCTGATACAAAAATAGCCGAGTGCCATTGTCTACCTTTAATTTGTTCCCATGCTTACCTGGTTGCAACAACAGGAAGTTTGGGTATTAGTCAATTTAATAATATGCAGCCAAAAACATTGCATAAAGAAACAAAGGAACAACCGCATAAAGCAGGAAATGACCAAATTAAATTCAAATTATAGAGCCTGCAGATAATTCGTGAAAATGGTATCATTGGAGCAATGACATAGTAGGTAGTTGAGATAATGATTAAAATGCAGTATGAAAGTTGAAATATGAAAGTCATTGTGCTTTGAAGCTATTAGGTTACCCAAGCCTTGGTCCACTAATAGTCAATGGTTGCATATACAGTAAAACATATCCAGATAGCATTATGCATTTATTGACAGATTAGACATACACCATATTATTCATATGCATAATATAGACAAAAATATCAAGGATGGAATCCAAAATATGACACAGGCACTATCTGTGCCTTCACAAGAACATAGACTATCTCATGATCTATTACAATCATTTACTAAACTTTCACTTCCTAAAACACCCATGCACCTTTAATTACTCACCTAACCTCAAAAGGCGATGAAAATAACCCTGCATCATCTCTTTTTATCATACTCGTTCATTTGGCATGGTTAATGTTCTTAAAATAGGTTGAAATGGTCTGTTGTTAGGTATGTTGGCTTTTCTGCTATGTTGGTCTCTTTATTTAGATCATGATATTTATACTGTCCAGTGTCCTACTTAATTAGCTCTTAGTTTCAATTTCTTAAATGGAGCATGAAGTGCTGTCCCTAGTGCCAATGCAATTAGAAATTTTATGATGTATTTTGTGTCCCACGAGATTGGTGTAGCCGTTTTTTACTTCTTTCTATCAGGGGACATTATGTCTTTTTGGTCAAACTGTTCACCAGTTGACCTTTTGTTCTGACTAATAGGTAGACTGACTTGTCAGCTAAATGCTAATCGACCTTCTATTTTGGTCTAGTCACCCTTCTGCCTGTTTAATTGCGTTCAGATGTGCCTAGCTGGCCAACTCTCTTGTTGGTTGATCAAACCTTCACTTTCTTTCTACCAAGGGTCATTCTTTCTCTTTGGTCAAAATGTTTGCCAATTAACCTTTTGTTTTGAGTCCTGACTAACTGGTAGACTGACTTGTGGGATAAATGGTAGACTGCCTAGTGGGATAAATGTTAATGAACCTTCTATTTTGGTCCTGTCAGCCTTCTGCCCATTTAATCAGCCTTCAGATCTGCCTAGCTGGCCAAATGTCATCAGCCAATCAAACCTTCAATATTTGCACTGATTGTCCTTCTGGGTAGTAATCTATATACTCCTCTATCAAGATAGCTGTCATCCTTATTAGTAGATAGACGATTTTGTCCTGTTAGCTGGTTACAGTTGAAGAACTCAACCCAAAGTTTGGCTAACAAAAGTTGCCAATTGTTTCTGTTACCCCCCCCATGCCTAGGGGTAACTAGAGGAGATCATGTCTCATGGCCCACAATGGAGACAATGATCCTGACCATGATGATGATCAGCATGTCCACAGATAGCAGCCCAGCAGCCCCCCTCAGATTCCCTTTTCTACTACAGATCATCCAAGCTCATCACATCTAGTCAGCTCAGTGTATGGGAGATGGTAAGCCAACATCACCATGAGGTATGTTAGTCCTTTCATGCAAAGTGTTGTGCTTAATTTACTAGACATGTGAATGAGAATCATTGGTTGAAGTTGGATAATGGATCACTGGCTCAAGAAGCTATGTTTGTTGCCTTGTTTCACCTTGGTGACCAATTTCTATGGCCTAGTCCCGTGTTGTCACCACCCAGGTAAAAGGGGTACTATTGGGGAGCCCTCACAAGGGCAACGTTTTGTTCCCCACCATACTTAACACTTTCCATCCTAGAGCATGTCGCGGTGTACTAAACTTCGGTAATGGGTCATGGTCCATTCTCTCATGAGAAGAGGGGCTAAAGGCCCAGAGCTTGATTGCAGTTGTTGCTAAAAGAATAAAAGAATGAAGCTAAAGAAAGAAAGGACTAATAGCAAAGGACTCTCAAAATCCTGTCCAAACTTGAGCTCTACCCTTTCTGTGCCCGCCCCAGTCCCAAGCAGTGATGTTATAGCTTGAAACCTTATAAAAGGGGACTTGCAAATATGATAAGAGGACAAAATAATAAAGGCAGATAAAGGGGTTTGGAAAAAATAGCGCTTAAAAACAGGTAACTCAAGAGCAAGTGCACCCTCCACAAAGGTGCTCATAGAAATGGATCAAATAACACCATAAGCCATGAAGTAAGCCCAGCACGTACCACTATCACACTTACTCTTGAAGGGTTCTTTTCTTTCACTGTTTCCCTCGGGACCTGTCCCTCTACCTGGGTATTTTCTTTCATTGTTTTGGTTGGCACACCTAATAGGGTTTGATGAAGGCCCTCCCATATTCAAACTTGCTAACTTACATAAAGTCTTGAGCCGGTGTGATACTTGAAGGGGATACTGAAGAGAATTATTCATGGGGCTTATATCTTAAGTAACGGCTTACTTTGCATGATTCAAGGACTAGTATATATTCTGAACATTGGCTTATTTGACTTCATACTCTGTTTTGATTTGGATGCCCCTGACATGGTTCTTTGAAGGACGCCCGAGGCTTTCACCTAGGACGTTATGCCTTCATTACAGGATTTGGCACGTGTGATGCAGAGAAGTGAGTCACCCAGTGACTTGACACATTCACACATGGCTCTCACATCTTCGGGACCTTGGACGATGGACATATGGGCTTGATTTTGACAGATTTGGTCATGGTGGCACAAAGACGGGTAGAAAGCCCACACCCTGGGCCCTACACCCCAAAGGCTATCTTGCACTAGATGGAGGACGTTGCACAAGGAGATAATTAGAGGATACCCAGAGACGATGCACAACCTTCTCCTCTCCAGACGCTGCCCCTTGCACCTTGGACATTGGGAATTTAGGTGATGATATCATGCTAGGGTTTGATGGAGATGTTGGGATTTGCTGCCACTTGGACGCCAATGATGACTTTGAGAGAGGATGTAGCATGCTTCCACCTCCTTTGCACCTCAAACGATGACACATGGCCTTGGAGATGTTGCATTTTCACTATGCTAGGCTCAAGCATGAGGTTTATTTCAATTTTAGTATTTACTTGAACTATAAACAAATGCAGCTACACCATTAACAATTGTTGCAATAACCAAGATCACAAGAAGAAATTCCATGCACAAGAACACAAGAAATATCCTGGAAATCCCTTCTCAACAAAGGAAGAAAACCCAGCAATCCTTTGCTATATTCTCAAGAGAAAGACCTCCCACACCATAGACCTAGCACACAAAAGGCTGCTCTCCAAAACCAAGAAGCTAGCGCCCAAGAGAGGTGCGCATTTCAGCCCTAGAAGATGTACTTGCTGAAATTTCCAAATGACATGTGACTTGTGTGTTTCCTCAATGGGGAAATCACCTTTATTTATACTAGACTGGACACATCAAAAGTGGTGTCTATTGGCACAACAGGGCCGACCTCAATAAACTCAGAATATAATTAATAATTACAATATTAATTGTCTTTTACATTAATTATCTTTCACTTTATGGTGGGGCCGATCTGTACCCTTTACATCACAATTAGGGTTACAGGTAAATCTTACTCTTAGATAATATAGCAAGGGATCCCACACACCCACTAGTGCTCAGCCACTAGGGGCACGTCCACCTGTGCTCAGCCACAGGGACGTCCTACTCAACAAATCTCTATCTCACTAAGTCTCACAGGAGAATCATCTGGAGTACCAGATCGTCTCAACTCTCTACACAGAGGAGAACAATACACCCATCACATAGGCACCTTCACCCCTCACAGGAGTACACAT
>JASDQU010819036.1:20508-39887 GCA_032191745.1 Picea mariana | reverse complement strand
CTCCTTGGTATATATAGGAGACTAGGAGGTATAATTACAACTAATGGCCTAAAGCCGACATAAATAAAATAACATTACTAATCTAATATGCCCCAATTAAGGGTTAATGAGCCAACATTACTAATCTAATATGCCCCAATTAAGGGTTAATGAGCCAATATTAGGGCTTAACATTGAACATATTAAAGAAACAAATAAATAGAGAATGAGATTCAAGGCATGCAATAGAGCATTGATCTCATGCTAGGAGGGAGGATGATAGAAGTGTTAGGCACTCTAGAAGTTCTAGTAGAAATCATCACCATTCACCAAGGCACTCAGTTATAAGGGAACATGCATTCTCAGAGTCAAAGAGAATCCCTAGTTTGTCTCCTATCAGACATCATAAAAGGAGATATGACGTAGATGATTTGCAAGGAGAGATGATGAATATTAAGCCTCCTACATTTTATGGTGATCATAAGAAAGGTGAAAATGTTGAAACATGGTTGTTGGGCATGAGGAATTATTTCCAATTGCACAATTATTCATCAAAACTTGAAGCAAGAATTGTAATCTACCATAATTAGGGGAAAGCATCAATGTTTTGGGACCAACTCAAGCATGTTAAAAACATTGATGAGAAGATGATCTCACGAAGGTGGTTTAAAAATTATTTTAAGAAGAAATTCTTGTCATAGCATTATTAGGATAAGAAGATGCAAGAATTCTTTGAACTCAAGTTTGGAAGCATGACAATGGATGAGTATGAGAGAAAGTTTTTAGAATTGTTGAGGAATGTTGGTTTCATCAAGGATGAGATGGTTAAAATCCAAATATTTATGAGTGGGATACCTTCTTTCTACATTGATAAGATACATTTTGATGAGACCAAGACATTGGAAGAAGCCATTAGGAAAGAAAAGTATCTTTATGAGAAGAATGAAGGAAGGCCAGTTTTCCAAAAGGCTTGGGATGACAGGAAGAAAGGCAATATGGAGAAAAGAAAGAAGAGGTATAAGCCACCTTTTTCCAAAAATAGTTATCAATGACAACCAACACAAAATGAGCCTAAGATGATCGAGTCTATGGGGAAGAGGCCAAGACAGCCGCCCATAAAATTTTGGAGATGTGAAGGGGATCACATGTATAAGGATTTTCCTCACAAAGGAGAAAGGATGAGGATTGTTCATAACATCTAGGAGGCTGATACAGTTGAAGACATGGGTAGAAGCATGCCAAGAATTTATGCATCTTTTAAAAACGGGAAAGTAGACCATCAATCTCTCATGATTGATGTGGAAGGTAAGATCAATAACCAACCCATAGCTATTTTAATATATTCTAGAGCTATCCATAGCTACACAGATCCTAATAGTGTTAAGAGGTTTCATTTGAATATAAGCAAGCATGGAAAGTCTTGTTTGATGTAGCTAGCTACTAGATCCAAGAGAAGGAACAATAAGTTGGTTAATGATTGTCTAATGTGCATGAATGGAGTCAACACAAAGGTAGATTTGAATATCATACCTTTGGGTTCATATGAATGCTTAATTGGTATGGATTGGTTGGAGAAGCATCATGTTATCATAGATTTGTACAATAATTCATTCACTTGTCTTGATGAGGAAGGGAAGCAAAGGAAAGTTCAATGGATTCCAAGGACTACATCCATCARAGAAATTTCAGCCATGCAGTTGAWAAAGAGTTTCAGAAAAGGTTGYYAKATTTATGCAACCCATATGGAAAAGGAAGTCAAGGATAAAGTGCCAAGTATTGAAGATCATCCAATCTTGAAATAATATGAGGATGTATTTGGGGAGATGTCAAGGTTACCACCAAAGAGAGACGTTGGTTTCTCTATTGATTTGGTGCATGCAGCTACCCAAATGTATAAGACTCCTTACATGTAGCAGGCCCACAGTCTTCCATGTGTCCATCCGTACATTTGACAGGGAACAAGGTGACATCATGATGACATGGTAGCATTAGAAGCTACCATTTGTCACTCAATTTTGGCGTTTTCGACACCTAGTTGGACCAATTAAAAAAAATTGTGTGGCATATGTATTGTACATGTGGCACCACTGAAAGGGTGATACGTGACAGGTCGTATAGTGATGTGGAAAGTGGCAATATGACAATGACATGGCATTGATAAGTGGTAGCTGACGAAGGCAGGCCGACTATGTGTTGATGTGGCACTGACTGTACAACGGGTGGACTAATTAGAGGATGCCACGTGCCATCCTTTGATTGGCCAATATTGTCTAAGGATTATCAAAATTGGTTGTGTTTAGAAGAAAATCGAACCCTCGACCTCCTCTCATCGGGCCAATGAATTAAACTATACACCAAAATCAATTGGGCTAACTGTAGCATTGAATATTCTATTGAGATTTAATATATTAACGTTACAACTGTAACTATATGCCTAAAAACGGAGCCTGCGAGGTTTGAACCCGATACCTCCGACCAGAATATTCTAATGACTTACAAACAATGTGTTGACCAATACGCCATCGGCATTCTTTGTTTGAAACCGCCGCGGATATTCCATTTAAGTTGTTGCGAGCGTATAAGGGCTCGGGTGGGGTTTGACCCCCTGACCTCCCCTATTTAAACCGACACCTGAACCAATGCATGATATGGAATTGTGTGCCAAGATTGTAGGGGATGCATCGAAATTTGTGCCAAGAGATGTTAATATTTTGATAGTGCATTGTTTTGCATACCATAGAATTCCTTGAGAAGAGTATAGGGTGTTTATACTCATTTTTATTAGAATTTCGAGAGGAATTCAATGGTGACCTATGTTTATGAGTTTGAGAAGCAATTTAGAAGGTCATTGTAAAAACACAAGTTAGAATTATTATTGTATCAAACATTCGAGCATTAATAGAGTGATCTTTCATTTGGAAGCAGACCTGAAGACATAGCCAAAGATGGGTGAACTCTGTTATCAACTTGTGTAATGTGCCTTGTACTTGTTGTTTCTATTTCACTCAGTTTTCTTGTAAGTTATTCATCATTAATGAGGTTTTGGATCAGTAAGTGAATTCATATGTTATTTTGAAAATAGTCAAGAGGATCTTAATTTTTCAAATCAAGTTAGATGTTAATGTATCTTAAGACTTAATTTGACATCTAAGAATTTTCAGATCAAGTTGGTATCGGAGCTAGTTTGACGTGTATTTGCAAGTGAATGCTTACGAGGTCCAAATCCAAGCTAGGTGAAGGCACACTTGAATACTTCAACCTAGAAATTCAAAGAGAATTTTGGAAAAGAGGAATGGCATCTGAAGGAGGAGAATATCCTATAATGAGCTTCAAGCCTTTCATGGAGGAATTTCTCAAGATGAAGAGAATGGTGGACGAAATTCACTGTAAGGCTCAAGTAAGAGTTGAAACATCGGTAAAAGCCGAAGGAGAAGGAGGAGGTGAAAAGCCTCGAGAGACCCCTTTGTCCCCTTCTTCATCATCATCATCATCATCATCTTATGATGATAGCAAACATTCTTCTCATAATAAGAATCCTTCTAAGAAGTCTTCTCATTCTCATGATTTGTCTTTATTAAAGTTAGATGTAAAATTTGATTTGTTGATTTATGATGGAGAATTGAATGCAGAGAAGTTGGACAATTGGATCAAGCATATTGAAGTATATTGCAGGGTACAGAAAATCATGGATGACCCTGCAAAGATACAGTTGGCTACTCTTCGTCTGGGTGGAACAACCTTGATATGGTGGGAGAGTAGTATGAAAATTGATCTCATCCAATAGGTTAAAGTAACTTCTTCTTGGGATAAATTTATTGTTGCATTGAGAAAACAATTTTATCCATTAGCTTTTATACAAACAACAATAATAGATTGGCAACATCTAAGGCAAGGAAAAGGGGAAAATGTTCAAGTATATACACAATAATTTAAGAAGTAAGCATTATATTTAGGAATTCCATTATATACTCATGAGACTCTTCTTAAATATATTGGTGGTATGCATTCATATCTTCGACATACTATATTGATGTTTAATCCTACTAATATTGACGAAGTGTTAGTACAAGCTACTCATCTTGAAGCTAGCCAGGGAAAGAATATGTTTGAAGATAAGAAGCCAATGGCCATATAAATTTGAGAAGCAATTGAAGGGAAAATGGAAGAGTAATAAGTTGGCTACAGTGAAGAAAGCTGAAGAGAAGCCTACATGTTCTCATTGCAAAGGAAAGGACATAAGGAGACTAAGTGTGGGAAGCTACATCCATAGTTGCAACCAAAGAATTTCTAGGATATGGGGAAACAGAAGATAACTACAACATCTCAAAAAGATCTAGGATCATATACAGGAGATGAAACTAAGATCACAACAATGGGAAGTAAAGATATATATACTACTAGTTCTAGTTCTTCAGTTCAATCTGCTAAATTGGAAAGTGTTCTTAATCAATAGAAACGAAGTGAGATTTTCTATGTCAGGGTCATAGTGAAACATACAAAGATAGATACTTTGTTTGACAATGGATCTCAAGTGAATTTAATATCTGAAGCAATTGTTAAGAAGTTAGGTTTTAAAGACTACACCTCATGTGAAACCATATCCATTAGGTTGGGTGTGTGAAGATACTAAATTGCAAGTGACTAAATAGTGTAAAATCATATTTGCAATTACTTCCAAATTCAATGATGAGCTTGAGTTGGATGTAGTGCCACTTGACATTTGCGACATTGTCTTGGGTAGTCCATACTTATTTGATAGGAAAGCCATATTTTATTGAGAAGAAAACAATTATCACCTTTTCAAAGACGAGATTGAATATATTGTTACAGCTCACCGTATTAAAACTAATATTTCTTAAGTGGGCATGGGACAAATGAAGAGACTTGTAAGTGCTAGTAAATCTTTTTTTCTCATGATGGTGAAGAAAAAAGAGGAAGATGTATGATATGCCTTTTAAGTTTTTGATCTAGATCATAAGCAGTATTTGGTAAATATCATTTCTAATTATGATGAGTTATTTCAGGAACCTACAAGGTTGCCTCCCAAGAGGGGAGTTGAACATGAAATTTATTTGCAGCAGGATGCTCCTCTTCCTAATATTGGTGTGAAATAGGTCTTTCAGCAGGGAGGCAAGTAACATAAAGCCTTCGAGACATTGAAAGAGAAAATAAGTACCGCACCAATTTTGGCTCTACCAAATCTGCAGCATCCATTTGAAATACAAACCGATGCAAGTGGATATGCCATGGGAGTAGTCTTGATGCAATGAGGTAAACCTATATGTTTCCATTCTGGAAAAAATTCTCAAGAAGCAATTATCTATCCAAGATATGATAAATAATTGTATGCTTTGGTACAAAGTGTGAAAAAATGGAAGAATTACTTAATGGGGAAGGAAACAATAGTTCACACATACCATCAACCATTACAGTCTTTGCAATCACAAAACAAGCTACAATAGTCAAGACATTTTGGGTGGATGGGTTTCTTACAACAATTTTGTTTGGTAATTAAGTATAACAAGGGTAGTCTTAACAAGGTTGAAAATATGTTATCAAGACCAGTGGCCAATGCATCTACAATATTAAGGCATAATTCTTTAGCTCGTGAAATTTTTGTTGAACAATATGCTAGAGATGATGAATTTAAATATGTGTATAAAGCTCTAACTCATGGAAATATACATGAAGAGTTAGATTATCATGTGCATGATAATTTATTATATCATCTTGGAAATCTTTGCATACCCAGGGATGAAAGAGAAAATATAATCAGAAAATTCCATACATCGTTCGTTTCTGGTCACTTCAGGGTAGGAAAGATGATATCACAATTGCAAAGATATTGATATTGGCCTCGAATGAATGAAACATTTTCCAAGTGTGTAAAAGGGTGTGTTTTGTGTGCCACAAGTAAGCCTAGCAACAAAAGATTGGGGTTATATACACCAGTTCCAGCACCTACTCAACCATGGGAAAGTGTCTCCATGGATTTTGTAAAGGGTTTTCCAATGTCTAGAACAGGTCACCCTTACTTGTATGTCATGGTGGATAGGTTCGGTAAGATGTGTATCTTAATGCCTTGAAAGAAGCAAGTCACAACTAAAAAAACAATACATTTGTTATTTGCAAATGTTTGGGTTCATTTTGGGATGCCTACATCTATTGTATTTGATCGAGACTCTTAATTCTTGGGGGAGTTTTGGTCTAGTTTGTGAGAGTTAATGGACACTGAGTTAAAGAAGAGCATGGATTTACATCCGTAAATAGATGGACAGACATAGGTGGTAAACAGGAAAGTGGTACATTTGTTTCGAGGACATTGCAATAAACATCCTAAGTTGTGGGATGAATAGTTGCACTATGTACAACATGCCTGTAATCATGCCATGCATTCTTCTACTCAGAAATATCCTTTTGAAACATGTTTGGGATACTTGTTGGAATCACCTATGGGTTTTTATTTTGGAGAATCAAGCAAAGAGGATGGACAAGATGATGTCGAAAAAGCTAAGAGGTTCATTCAAAGGATCCAACAGGTACAACATGTAGTACAGGAACAATTGAAGAAGAGTTAAGCCAAGTACAAGGCGAGGCATGATAAGAATTAGGTTGATCATCAATTCCAAGTTGGTGATCAAGTATGGTTACATATCAACAAGGATCGAATGAAGGGTGAAGGTAAAAATATCAAACCAATCTCGAATGGTCCATTTAATATTTTGGAGAAGATTGGTACTAACACCTTTCATTTAAATCTGCCATCTTATATGAAAATGTATTCAGTGGTGAATGTTGAGAATTTGTAGATTTATGAACCTCCTATGATTATGGATGAAAATGAAGGTGTTCAGGTTCCGACAGTTGATGATTTTTCTCCTGAGTACTTAGATGAGATACAGGAAGATGTTACCCTTGACAGAAGGATCGGGATTTCACAACGGGGTGATGTAGATTATCTTCAAGATGGTCTTAAAGGAATAAATCCAAGCAACAAAACACGGATCGGGATCAGGAAATTGAAGGATCTTTATCCTCACTTACTTGTTGAGTAATCCAGACTTTTGGTGGTCAGAAAGGCTTCTAGTGAGGAGGAATGAACCAGGTGAATCTAAGAATGATTAAAAATTTATCATCTAAAATGATAATGAAAATGACTTCATTGTGTAGAGCTCGATGAGATCTTTCCATTGATGCTTAAATCGCCTCAAATGGACGTTGTATGAAGAAGTTATGATGTTCTGAATATTTTGACCAACATGTAAAATGTCAAATGGAGGAAAGACACGTGGCAGGCCCACAAGCTACCACATGGACATATTTACAGTTGATAGAGCATAGGGTGATGTCATGATGACATCAACATGTTCATGTGGCAACATGAGAATTTTCCACGTGTCACTCATTTTTGGCATTTTCGTCCCCCAATTGGACCAGTTGAAAGTTGTTATGTGGAATTTGTATTGAACACATGGCACCACTGAAAAGGTGACACATGGTAGGTCGTACAGTCACATGGCAGGTGACAGGTGGTAGTACGATGATGACTTGGCATTGACAAGTAGCAGCTAACACAGGCAGGTTGACTATGCACTAATGTGGTGTTGACTGTACAACAGGTGGACCAACCAGAGAATGCCATGTGGCATCCTCCGATTAACCAATATTGGCTAAGGAGTATCAAAATTGGTTGGGTTCGGAATGGAATCGAACCCCTAACCTCTTCACACCAGGCCAAGGATTTAAACCATATGCCACAACCAACTAGGCTAATTGTATTCTCGAATATTCTATTGGGATTTAATATATTAAATTTATAGTTGTAACTATATGCTTAAAAATAAATCCCACGGCCAGAATATTCCAACGACTTACAAACAATGTGTCGACCAATGCGCCACATGTGCTCTTTGTTTTAAACCACTTTGGATATTCCATTTATGTTGTTTCGAGCATAAGGGGTCGGGTGGGGTTCAACCCCCCGACCTCCCCTATTTAAACCGATGCCTAAACCAATGCACTATAGGGAATTGCATGCCAATATTTCATAGGGGATGCATCAAAATTTGTGCCAAGAGGTGCTAAGATTTTGATAGTGCATTGTTTTGCATGCCATAGAGTTTCTTGAGAAAAGTATAGGGTGTTTATACTCATTTTTCTCATAATTTTGAGAGCAATTCAGTGGTGACCTTTGTTTCTGAGTTTGAGCAGTAGTTTAGAAGGTCATTATAAAAACACAAGCTAGAGGTATTATTGTATCAAGCATTTGAGAATTAATAGAGCGATGTCTCATTTGGAAGCAAACCCAAAGACGTAGCCTAAGATGGGTGAACTTTTTTATCAACTTGTGTAATGTGCCTTGTTATTGTTGTTTCTATTTCACTCAATTTTCTCACAATTTATTCATCATTAATGAGGTTTTGGATAAGTAAGTGAATTCATGTGTTATTTTGCAAATAGTCAAGATGATCTTAATTTTTTGAATCAGGTTAGATGTTAATGTATCTTAAGACTTAATTTGACATCTAACGATTTTGGGATCAACAAGTGAGTAGTCATTGGAAATATCTCGGAGTGTCGAATAATTCTATCCACCCAAAATTTTGTTTTTAGCAATATGATTTCTTAGAAAATCAAAGGAAGGCAACTAGTGGCCTTAAAGAACAAAAAATTATGTACAATTTTTAGAATTGCAAAATTATTTTTATCTAATAATTTTTTGTTGCATGAATATTTTGTAGAATTAAGGGTAGAGCTAGAACAGAGAAGATTCAGAATGAGGACCAGATACATGTAATATGCACAAGGAACTTACAACCATGAGAAGGAAGTCGTAGGGTTCAATATTAGCTTGGGTAATGTAGAGACTGAGTTAAATGGTCATAGAGAAGAAAAAATAGAAAACATTGAACTAGCAGAGACAGTGAGAAACTTGAATAGAGAAGTGTTAAGCTATAGAGAAGACAATGAGAGGATTATAAGAGATCAAGAGGAGTAAAATCACATCAACACTCAGTTGTTAAAATGACTGAACATATTAAAGAAACAAATAAATAGAGAATTAGATTCAAGGCATGCAATAGAGCATTGATCTCATGCTAGGAGGGAGGATGATAGAAGTGTTAGGCACTCTAGAAGTTCTAGTAGAAATTATCACCATTCACCAAGGAACTCAGTTATAAGGGAACATGCATTCTTAGAGTCAAAGAGAATCTCAAATTTGTCTCCTATCAGACATCATAAAAGGAGATCTGAGGTAGATGATTTGCAAGGAGAGATGATGAATATTAAGCCTCCTACATTTTATGGTGATCATAAGAAAGGTGAAAATGTTGAAACATGGTTGTTGGGCATGAGGAATTATTTCAATTGCACAATTATTCATCAAAACTTGAAGCAAGAATTTCAATCTACCATATTTAGGGGAAAGCATCAATGTTTTGGGACCAACTCAAGCATGTTAAACACATTGATGAGAAGATGATCTCAGGAAGGTGGTTTAAAAATTATTTTAAGAAGAAATTCTTGTCATAGCATTATTATGATAAGAAGATGCAAGAATTCTTTGAACTCAAGTTTGGAAGCATGACAATGGATGAGTATGAGAGAAAGTTTTTTGAATTATATAGGAATGTTGGTTTCATCAAGGATGAGATGGTTAAAATCCAAATATTTATGAGTGGGATACCTTCTTTCTACATTGATAAGATACATTTTGATGAGACCAAGACATTGGAAGAAGCCATTAGGAAAGAAAAGTTTCTTTATGAGAAGAATGAAGGAAGGCCAATTTTCCAAAAGGCTTGGGATGACAGGAAGAAAGGCAATATGGAGCAAAGAAAGAAGAGGTATAAGCCACCTTTTTCCAAAAATAGTTCTCAACGAAAACCAACACAAAATGAGCCTAAGATGATCGAGTCTATGGGGAAGTGGCCAAGACAGCCGCCCATAAAATGTTGGAGATGTGAAGGGGATCACATGTATAAGGATTTTCCTCACAAAGGAGAAAGGATGAGGATTGTTCATAACATCTAGGAGGTTGATACAGTTGAAGACATGGGTAGAAGCAAGCCAAGAATTTATGCATCTTTTAAAAACGGGAAAGTAGACCATCAATCTCTCATGATTGATGTGGAAGGTAAGATCAATAACCAACCCATAGCTATTTTAATATATTCTAGAGCTATCCATACCTACACAGATCCTAATATTGTTACGAGGTTTCATTTGAAAATAAGCAAGCATGGAAAGTCTTGTTTGATTTAGCTAGCTACTAGATCCAAGAGAAGGAACAATAAGTTTGTTAATGATTGTCTCATGTGCATGAATGGAGTCAACACAAAGGTAGATTTGAATATCATACCTTTGAGTTCATATGAATGCTTAATTGGTATGGATTGGTTGGAGAAGCATCATGTTATCATAGATTTGTACAATAATTCATTCACTTGTCTTGATGAGGAAGGGAAGCAAAGGAAAGTTCAATGGATTCCAAGGACTACATCCATCAAAGAAATTTCAGCCATGCAGTTGATAAAGAGTTTCAGAAAAGGTTGTTATATTTATGCAACCCATATGGAAAAGGAAGTCAAGGATAAAGTGCCAAGTATTGAAGATCATCCAATCTTGAAATAATATGAGGATGTATTTGGGGAGATGTCAAGGTTACCACCAAAGAGAGACATTGGTTTCTCTATTGATTTGGTGCATGGAGCTACCCAAATGTATAAGACTTCTTATAGGATAAGACACTAGAGATGAAGGAATTACAAATGTAGCTTAAACAAATTTTGAATAATGGGTATATATTCCCAAGTGTCTCACCTTGGGGTGCCCCAATGCTCTTTGTAAAGAATAAGGACAGAATCTTAAGGTTGTGCATTGATTTCAAGCAATTGAATAAGGTTACCATAAATGACAAATATCATTTTCCAAGAATTGGTGATCTCTTTGATCAACTGAAAGGTGAAAATATCTTCTCCAAGATAGACCTCAGGTTAGGCTACCATCAGATAAGAATCAAAGAGGAAGATATCAACAAGACAACATTCAAGACAAGATATGGACATTATGAGTTTGTAGTGGTGTCATTTGGGCTATCAAATGCACAAGTTGTATTCATGCATTTTATGAATGGAGTGTCCAGATAGTATTTGGACAAGTTTGTGATTGTTTTCTTGGATGATATACACATATACTCAAAGACATAGGAGGAGCGTGAGAAACACTTAAGGATGGTGCTACAGGTATTGAGCGAGCATCAGTTGTATGCCAAGCTGAGAAAGTGCTCATTTCATCAGAGGCAGATCCATTATTTGGGCCATATTATTTCAAATGAAGGGATAGTTGTTGATCCTAAGAAGATAGAAGCCATTAGAGAATGGCCATCACCAAAGAATGTTACAGAGGTCAGATCATTCATGGGACTTGCAGGTTATTATAGAATATTTGTTGAATTTTTTTCAAAGATTGCACACCCAATCGCTTATTTGCAAAAGAACGGTGTGAATTTTGAATGGAATTATGAACGTGAGGAAAGCTTTCAGTACTTGAAGATTTTAGAATTTGTAGGCTTTCATAGTTAGTCATCATGTTGTTGAGTTTTTCTGGAATAAACTATGTACAAGATTTTCATTTGTCCAATGTTTTCAGTGAACACTCCACCCATCGTCAGGAACACGTGAAGCTAAAAGTGATAATAGAAAATAAATCCTACACACTCTAATATCAAACCTCTATGGAGAGGATTGTCTCAAGGAGACTTGTATCTTCAAGAAGATCAGAACTAAAATGATTCAATGGGTTGTTGATCTTGATTTTCTCTAACCAATGCTCTTTTATATTATCACTTTTAGCTTCATGTGTCCCTAATGATGGGTGGAGTCTCCACTCAAAACATCAGACAAATGATAATTTTGTATACATTTTATTCCAAAAAAACTCAACAACTTGAAGAATTTATTGACAAGTGCACCAATATTGAAGATTGATGATCTAGATAAGGATTTCATTGTGTGAACAGATGCATGCAAGGAAGGGATTGGTGGAGTCTTTTTGTACTAGGTGTTGTAACAAAAAATTGTTTGCCAAAAATTTTCCCAAAATTTTCATGTTTCTTAAGCTTCAAATCTTTTTCATAACTTTGATTTATTTTTATTTGTATTTATCGTTTAGTGCCTTTTGTTCGGATTGATTTAAGGGTTTGGTTTTCACACTTAGAACCATGGGGTTGTTGCATTATATCGCTTCATCACATTGTTGCATTATATCCTTTAAAAAGCGTATATCAAAGATTAGAAGTGATACAATAGTTTTCCATTTAAGCAGAACATCAATTTTAAAAAAACCATTAAGCAAAGTATCAATGGTTTTCTTTGAAAGAGAGCAATAACTTCAATGGATTCACTAAAATTAGAAAACCTAACTTTGCCAAATCATAATCGTAACCGAAATATTCTTTACAGTCATTGATCATGATCAGAATTCGACCATATGGTTGTGATGAGTCAACATGTGCATTGTTAGACACTCTATAACCATTTCACATCAAGTCTGCTACGCAAGATTAACCTACAGCAAAAAATGCAGCAGATTGCGCAGCAAACTGGGAAAATAGGCGTTAAATATGACATCATATCTCACTAATAAAAAACTAGTTTTCGAAACTGAGAGACCATTTGTATTTAAAATTGTTATAAGAAAAACCTCTCTCGGTTTCTTGAAATTCATCTCCAACTGGCCGGAACGCATGTCGCAAAACCATGTCTTGGACAGGGAATCATGAAACTGAAAAATAAGGCTCAAATATTCCTTTGAATCTCCCAATATGTGACACATTTTGAAAATATGAGAGATGTTTTTATTATTTGGTTTGTCCTCGACAAAACACTCTCAGGGATTTTCAAAATTCCTCTCCAGTTGGTCATAAATTGATCTTGAAGTTGACCACTAAATAAGTCATTTGCACAGTGCGACCTGTAGACTGTGTGCAGGAAAATCCATTGCACAACGCAATCCACTGCGCAACGCAATCCACTGCGCGATGACATCCTCTGCGCGAAAATATCATATGCATGACAACATCCCTTGCACGACTGCACAATGAAATCCACTGCGCGATGACATCCTCTGCGCGACAACATCTTATGCGCGACAGCATCCACTGCGCAACGAAATCCACTGCGCGATGACATCCACTACGCGACAACATCCTATGCGTGATGAAATCCACTGCGTGATGACATCCTCTGCACGAAAACATCCTATGTGCGACAGCATCCACTGCACGACGAAATCCATTGTGCGATGACATCCTCTGCGCGGCAGCATCCACTGTGTGATGAAATCCACTATGCGAAGACATCCTCTACGCGACAACATCCTATGCGCAATGAAATCCTTTACGTGATGAAGCGCTCTGCGCAACCCATAGCAAATTTTGCAGTGCACAGTTGCAAATTGAAATGGAAATAGTAAATGAAAAGCTTCCTTTTGAAACTGACCCTCAGAGATGTTAGATGATGCCAGGCATAAAAACAATATGGGTGCTAATAGGCATGACTTTGAAAATTGTCGACAAACCTCTAACCTTAGCTATGAAAATCATGGTGCTAACAGCTGACTCCAATGGGGATTCTATCCTCTCTGTGAGATAGCAAATAACATTATACTAGATGCCTATCCATTGGGTTACTCCCAAACTAAACTTTCCAACTATAACTTGTAACCTGCATCTGCTGAAAACCCAAAGTTGTATATGCTCCAAACTGAAATCTGAAACTAAGCTGAAAATGAAAACTGTAGATTGCTAAAATAAATGCTCATAGTACTGAGCTTATTCGCACACTCCTATCTACTCTAAAAATGTTGAAATGAATACTCAATCAAGTGATGTTAAAGTGTCAATGCAACCAATCAAGCAATTGGCTTCCCAATTTTCCTCTGCTCATATTTTTCTTAAGCATGCAAACAAATGTAAAAGATGGCAGCTGAAAACAAAAATTGAATCCAAAATATGAGTTTATGAATGAAACAAATTCCTCCTTCATTGATGATTGTAATAGGATGGCCACGGGATCTTGAAAACCATGAAAAATCATTTCTTCTTAATGAACAAAAACAGAAAGAGCCTCTTTCATAAGTGCTTGTTGTTTTTGCCCTATTTCTTTTGTTCTGAGAACATTTTCAAATGAAATGGCAGCAATAGATTTTTCTACTATTCCATGCAAATCAACAAAAACATTCATACATATTTGAATATCTTCAAATATGACAGCCATATTATGTGTATCAAGGCTATCCTCTTGTTCATCAAACAATTCAGGTTTGGTTTTATTAACCTTATGGAAATTTGCTTGAGGACTGTCATTTTGACTTTCAAATGAATGAATGGAAATAAGTTCTTGCTCATAATCTTCTTGCAAATGTGAAAATCTAACAGCATGACTATTTCACAGTCTAGAGTTCCCATGGATGCATTTTCAAAACCATGATTTTCAAAGGAATCAAGTAAAACAACTGCCTCTTCATTATAATTTTGTATTTCTGATTGAAAAATGGCATGCACTATTTTGTTGCTTTCCTAAAACTCTATGTCAGTTGTTTGTTCACTGCTTGAGGTCCTCATAGATGTAGTTTCAAAATCCTCATCCATGTCCAGGCCACTTAGAATTTTAACAACCACATCATTCACAGGGGAAGAAAGACAACTTTGAAACACTTTGTCTTGTTGGAAATCATGTCGAATATCTTCATCAAGTTCAGGAGAAGAAAAATGACTTTTAGCAACAATTTCTTGATCAGCTTCATCTTCATCCAAAGGAGAGGCTACTATTTGTTGTTGGGATGAATATTCATAAAAGGCTTCTATGATTTCACCATTCATACACTCTTCATCACCAAAAACATTTTCAAGGTACTTAATGAAATGTTCACAAAATTCACAACAATCTTCAGACACCAAGAATGAAGGATTAGATTCTCCATAATGCTTAAAGAATGTTATATGGAAATCTTTAAGAGAGTATAAGTTGCCTGGTTTTAAACCTTCATACCATCATCTTTCTTTCCCCTCTAGAGTAGCCATAAACATTTTCATCAAACAATCATCATGAAATTCAACCCCCAGCTTACATATGTGCATGTGAAATCTAATCAAGTGCAAGGCAACATCATTTCCTTTCCCATATTTGAATTTAAGCAAATATTTTTGCCAATCTATGTGAGAAATACGATTTGGAAAGCCAAGTATATGAGAGCGCTTCATTGGAACATACCTTGCATATTTGTAATCCATCTTGAAGCAGTGGAGTCATCAATAAAATATTTAGGCTATTGAGTCTTTGGACAATGGAGTCGCCATGAAAATTTTGAATCCTAGATTCTTGAAAATGGAGTCGCCAGGTTAATGATGTACAGCCTTTCTGTGTCTGAATACTTTTCACCATCAGTACTCAGATATGAACTTTGTCGTTTCCCCTAGGAAAGATTTAACCTTCGCTCCCCGGAAACAGCACTAGAATGTTAGCACTCTGTAAATCTATTCGATCGATAAACAGACGACAGAGGTAACCTTTTCAACCAACTTTGAGACCCAAAACTAGCCTTTCGGACCTGGAGAGGTATCTCTCAGGAGACTCTATATCCATGTGGGATATGGCTTTAAATTCATGGCTAGATTTAACACCTTTGAAATAATGGGTTCTGGTTATATTGGCGCAAGAGAGTGAGACTTTGGGCTATGGAGTCGATTCGAGAAAACGACAGAAACAAATGACTCGGTGACTGAACTTGAGAGGATAAAGGCTAAGCGAGCAATAGTATTCTGTGAAAAATCGTAATTTGTGGCAAGGAGAAAACACATGAAGTAACTCGGAGCACCGCTATGGATGAATTCGGAGTTAACTTTAGAAGAAAAATGTTTTGTCTAAATGGCACGAACAATAGGAAGCACGTACGCAAAGAAAGGGACACAATACATCCAACTGCTACAATTAGAATATTTTCATCAAAGCTACAGGACTTTTGCATTAAGTTTCGGTTGAACTCAAATTACATGTAATAGTTATTATTTATACTAATTTTGCCAACCAAACTTGTTTACATGAAAATGATATCCATATACAGAAAACTAATTTCACCCTTGGCTTCTATGGTCGAACTACTTCCTCCTAGAATCATGGATCCATTTTCTTTGAAAGAGAACAATAACTTCAACGGATTCACTAAAAATAGAAAACCCGAGTTTGCCAAATAATAATCATAATTGAAATATTATTTACAATCATTGATCATGATCAGAATTCGAACATATGGTTGTGATGATTCATCATGTGCATTGTTGGACACTCTGTCACCCTTCCACAGCAAGTCTGTTATGCAACAATAACCTACAGCAAAAAACGCAGCGGATTGCACAACAAACTGGGAAAATAGGCGTTAAAGATGACATCATATATCACTAATAAAAAACTATTTTCTGAAACTGAGAGAGGTTTTTGTATTTAAAATCGTTATAAATAAAAACCTCTCTCGATTTCTTGAAATTCATCTCCATCTGGCCATATTACATGTCGCAAAAAAATGTCTTGGACAGGAAATCATGAAACTGAAAAATAAGGCTCAAAGATTCCTTCGAATCTCCCAGTCCGCGACACATTTTGAAAATATAAGAGATTTTTTTATATTTGGTTTTTCCTCGACAAAAACGTCTCGGGAATTTTCAAAATTCCTCTCTAGTTGGTCAGAAATTGATCTTGAAGTTGACCACTAAACCAGTCATCTGCACAGTGTGACCTGTAGCATGTGCGTAGGAAAATCCATTGTGTGACACAATCCACTGTGCGATGAAATCCATTGCGTGATGACATCCTCTGCGTGACGACATCCTATGCATGACAACATCCCTTGTGTGAATGTGCGATGAAATCCATTGCACGATGAAATCCTCTACACGACAACATCCTATGCGCGACAGCATCCACTGCACAATGAAATCCGTTATGTGACAACATCCTCTGCGCGATGAAATCCACTACGCGATGACATCCTTTGTGCGACAACATCCTCTATGAAACAACATCCACTGTGTGACAAAATCCACTGTGCGATGACATCTTCTACCTGACAACATCCTATGCGCAATGAAATCCTTTGTGCAGCGCGTAGCGAATTTTGCAGTGCTCAGTTGCAAATGGAAATGGAAATAATAAATGAAAAGCTTCCTTTTGAAACTGACCTTTGGAGATGTTAGATGATTCCAAGCATAAAAAAAATATGGTTGCTAACAGGCATGACTTTGCAAATTGTTGACAAACCTCTAACCTTAGCTATGAAAATCATGGTGCTAACAGTTCCCATCATCACCTCTGACACATAAGACTTAGTGCAAGCCATATTCCCTTTAACTCCACTAGTCTACTATCGTTTCACATTGAAAAGGTTTATATAACTTTTCTTGGCACACCATCGCTCTTTCGATGTTGACCTTTGGTGCCTTGGATTATGCACCAATAAAAATATATAAAGGGGGTCCCCCCCCCACCTTGTATTTTTTTTTTCATCATCAAGGAAGAGGGAGAATGTTTAGCATACGAGCCATCTCTCGGAAGAGCACTCTCTATTTTTCAACCCCTTCGTCGACCACATGTCATCCACTCCATGTAGGCCTTGAACCCTAAGTGCCACATATCCTTTTTATTTCTTGGTTAGGTTAAGTTCGAATGTTTCTCTGCTCCATAGAAGGCGATGTCACCTCACCTCTGCTACCTACCCAAGACTACCCTAATTTTCTTGTTGCCTCGACTCACCATGCCTCACCTTGATTTTGTTGGATCTCATCTATTTGAATACTCAGGCTATTAATAAATCCTACACTCCTTTCCATATATCTTTGTTTCCCCAACCAAAACTCTAGGAACCAATTCCCTGATGCTATGAAACTATGCCCTAACCTATATACAGTCCCCAAACCTGGAAGAAATTTTTCTTCAGCCCAAGCTTAGTCAATCCTTAAGATCAGTCCCTATCTTCAAAATGAAACCTAACTACTGGCCCATTCCAACGAGCCTTGGTCACTCGCACAATTTCTTGTCAAAACACCTAGTTAATTTTTTAGTCAAGGGCTCATTAGCGAAGTTGTTGCTAACTTCGTCGACGTATAACTTTGTAGTTTCGGAAAAATTGTTGAGATTGGCATCGATACTCTATGTTCCATACCAATGGAGTTGTTTTGATTAACGTCGACTATGTTCTTCTATGTCGGCATAGTTTATAACATCATTGCCAGTGCTCCCTTTCACCAATTCGACAAGGTCAATGACAAAACCAATGATATTGTTTCCCTGTGTCGGTGTAATTAACACCAAATTTGCATGTCCTTCTTTGCGATAAAAAGATTCAGGGTCTTCATCTCCACCACTCTATAGTACGAATCTAACCATGTGATTACATGTGCTGAAGTCGAACATGGTAGAAACCACTTGATTACCGGTCATTAGTGTATATTGTTAACAAGTGCGAGGGAAATCACCATTAATGTCAATGACTCCCAAGGTACATTAGTACAATCCAACGAATGTGAATAAATGAGCTGAAGTCGAACACTCGGCGGAATCTTCCAATCAGGGGTCAATAATGAAAACCCACTGTCGAAAACGAGGAAACTTGCCATTGAGGCATGCAAGTTCCAAGGTACCAATTGGTTTCTAAGTCTAATTCCTGGATAATGAGTTGAAGTCGACAGGAAAAGACTCGTCACAGGAAGGCCTTAATGTATCCCACATCAATGACACGAAACAAGTAACAAGATTTGATGTAGATCAGAGTAATAAGTGATTCAGGACTGACTCAAGGATGGCCGACACAATAGAAGGCTTAAAGACTGCAAAAATGGCCGACGCAATAGAAGGCTTTTCATGTTGGACATCTTTTTGAACGGATTGACGACACGACAACTGTCTTGGAAACACTGACTCAACAACAAGGATCACAGACCGATTTGTAATCTTATCAAGGAGTATGATCAGGAGACAAGTGGATTTTCTAACCTAGACACAAAGCAAGTGAAAGGGTGTCATGTTCAAAAGTGACTCTTCCAAAGAATACAAGATTAGATACATTTCTTTCCCAATTTTTTCCCCCACCATTTCTGGCAAGTACCTCTTTATTTTTACGCAAGATTGAGGAGGATAACATATGCTTGTCAATTTAAGCTCATCCTTCGGATGAGTCCCTCGGAGTATGTTTAACGAACCCTAGGAAGGAGTGGTTCGGTCCCATCATGGGTCTGTCAATGTTTGTTTAACGAGTCCAGAGATAGAAAACTCGGGGGTTTTTCATGTTTTGAGAGTCTGAAAAACACTTAAAGAAAACTCATGTCCCATATGGGCCTTTCAATGTTT
>JASDQU010819034.1:11686-25092 GCA_032191745.1 Picea mariana | reverse complement strand
CATTTCTTATGATGATTGCAACGAGGAGAGAAGTACAAAGGTACAAATATAGCAGCACCTTCAGCTATGATCGCTGTACAACCCATTTTTAAAATGATAAAGACCCTTGTTTAAAGTCTCCTCCAATGTTTTTCCTCCCTTCATAAAGAAAAATGACTCAAACGATTTTCATATTTGCTGTGTCTCACTTGCACGCTCCCCAGATTCGAACCGCCAACGCACCTCTGCATACACTTACCTTCATTTCAAAATTACACACTCTGTTTCACCACGCCAGCACCATCCCAAATCCCTACGCTCTAGCACATTGTTCCCTCCTACGCCTTCCTATCCCGAAATTCTCTGATAAAAAACGAATTGTATGTTGACAATTTCACTGTCAACATACAACATTCTCGTTCTGTGAAAGAAAACGCGGAGGTTGAAGGAGATACGTGGTGAGAAAAGGCAGAGAACGTATCCAAATAGGAGTCGGGCACTGAAGGTAAGCTCAAACTCAAATAATTAAACAACCAAGTGTAAATTCAACGTCCCGTGGTACATTTTTAAAATAAGACAGTTCATTTCTAGCAGAGGCCGACTGAAAGAGGGGAAATTGAGCCAGAATTCAACAAGAAGCCTGAGAATTTTTCGAAATTACCAGGTATGCCCTTGCATAATCTTTTTTTATGAACAAAGAATAGCTTAGGAATTAAAAAATAAGAGATTTCCTTTGCTTTTGAACAAAAAATCTTATTGAATACCATGCACAAAATTAAATCCAAACAAAGTCTGAAAGTTTAAGAAATTTTGGTCAAAAGAATTGCAGGGTTGAAGCTTTTAGACCTCCTTTCTATAAACAGTGAAAATATTTTAGGTCTTTCTCTTAAAACTTGGAAGTATGGTGTCTAGATATGAACCAGGGAAGCTTTTTACATCAGAAATTCATAGGGATTGTATACAATATTTGGAGAAAAAAGAGTGGATAGGTTTCTTTGAAAAATTTGATGGATTTTGTGAAGAAGTTGCTGTAGAATTTGCTCACTCATTTGATGGGGAAAGGGATACTGTTGGAAACCCTACCATTAGGATCTTTGAAGATAACATTGCACATGTCACTGGACTTCCTCGAATAGGAGAGAGATATTTCAAAACCAAGCATTTCAAAGATAAATCATGGGCACCTTTTATTTCCAGGTCAAGGGTAGCAACAGTAAATTGGAAGAAGAGAATTCCAAGAAGTTGGTTGATTCATCCTTGGGATGAATTAACATACCTCATACAAAAATTTATAAGTTGTGAGGGAAGGTTTAACATCATCTACCTATATCACATTGAATTGTTACAACACTTAAAAGGTGACTGTGAAATCAACATGCCTTATTTTCTATTACAAAGCCTTTCTAAGATGGCTAAGGTTGTCTAGAAACAAGGAAGGAACACAGAAAAGAGTTTATATCACTATGGTTTTATTAAAATGATCATTATATATGAACTACATAAGAAAAATTTGACTTGGCAACAGTTTATCATTGAAAATGGTTTTGAAACAATAAAGGAGGAAGAAGAAGAGGAACAAATTTTAGTTGTGACTGATGATGAGGAAGAAGTATAGAACCCCAAGGCAACAAGCTCAAAACCGCCTGTGGGGAGGAGAAGAACAAGAAGAATGGTGATAAAGGAGAAAGAAATTGAGGAAAAAGACAAGATTTTTACCACATATGAAAGGAAATCAAGAAAACGCTAACAAGTTCAAAAGGGCCAAATACAAGAAAATGATGATGAAGCACAACAAGCACAGTATGCACATATTCAGACTCTAGAAGCACAATTATTGGGAAATGATGGTTTCGAGGAACATGAAATTTCCACATATGAAAAAATGAGAGAAGATGTGGAACAATTGATTAAAGACATGAAAGAATAACCTCAAATGGAAGAAGTGGATGGTGGATCCACATCTGAACTTGATAGGAAAAATAAGAAAATAAGGAAAATGAAGAGAAAAATCAAGGAAATTGAAGTCTTAGAAAGATACATAAAAACAGAGATTGAAATGCTGAGGACTCAAAGCCATAAAACACAGGAGGAGAATGAAACTTTGAAGAAGAAGAACAAGAAGCTTTAAAAACAGAACAAGTTAATCTCCAAACAAGCCTATAAGTGGTTCCAACAGAAAAATGCATATAAAGAGAAATATCAAAGAATGAAAGAACTTCATACAGCTCAGGTGAATGTGGAAACATTATTGCAGGTGGCAGAGGTGGCATAAGATCAGTGACAGAGGTTCAGGGACATTTTTGTGCATGAGGACATGCAACGACTTCCTCTTGGGGGAGATGCTGAGTACATTTTTATGCTTCCTTTTTTCTCTATAAACCACAATTTTGTCTCTATAACCATCCATTTTGCCTTCATTTCATTCCATATTTTCCATAAAACATCTTATGCAAGGTATATTTATCATTCTTTAGCTTAAGAATTGAGTTTTCTAAATTTTGGCATTAAAATTGAAAATTTATCAGAAATTACAGGATTTGACTAAATCCCGTAATTGCTCCTAGGTTCGTGTACTTGTAGGACACCTGGGAGAAATCTAAGACTTGGGTAATTATCCCTGATGTACAAATATGGATAATGAGCTATCATCTTCGATATCTGAGCCTTCCAGATGTCCAGTCAACGCTGGTCAAACATGGCCACTTCAGCAGAAAATACCCTGTTTTAGCCTTAAATCATGGACAGTTTTGGATTTTCGTGGGATTTGGCCATATATTATGGATCTGAAGGAGGCATTCGACCTTACTAGAGTATATTATGGATCTGATCATGATATTTAGGAGATTTATTAGCATTTTTAGTTTTGAAACTCTTGTATAAATACTCTTAAGCATAAACTTGTATGACAACCTTAAATGTGAATGAAGAAACTTTGAAATTTGCAATCTTGAGATCAATTATGCATTTTTTCCTTGATAATTCCTATGATATGATGATGTGAATGCTACTGGATCTCTTTCTTAGCTGAGACAACTCAAGTGTACAAGTGAAGCATTGGAGGGCCCCCTTTGCCAGACTAGTACACTCTTTCTTTATGTTCTTTTCAAGTAATCTTTGATACATGTTTTAGATCATATCTTGCTGTAGATGAGTTTTATTCATATCTTGTTGTAGTTATATGAATTCCATAGCTAAGTCATATGCTTAATGTTTCAAATCCTTACTCATATTGTGAATGATTTCTTGAATAAGAATTCAATGTGTAGTTTGCCTTCAAGCATTAAGATAGTCATGAATGTTTTTTGAGTTATTTACGCTTTCATTAATTTTGATTTAATTTGATGATAGTTGCTAATGAATGAATGAAAGAAGACAATGAATTCATCTCTTGAATAAGAGTTTTTTCCTTCTATCATTTGATAAATCTTAGAACTAGTTCGAACATCTCTTGAATGTTCACTGTTGATACTCTTTAGGAAAAAAATTGCTGATTAATGTTATGAGATCTATGAATAGGACTTCTGAACATAAGTTTAGCATCTCTTCCATATTCATCCCTTAGAATAGGTTTTGGTTTATTTCCATTAAATATAAAAGCTATCTCTAAATCCATATACTTTGGATGTGCCTCTAAGTCTTACAAACACCAGATTGACAATCATTTGTACTCTAATTTACATCAGTAGATTGGAGCCTAATAGTGTTTCTTCTTGTGATCTTGGTTGCTGCAACATTATTGGTTATGGTTAATTTAAATGCTAAAAATGGAATGAAATTCATGCTTAACCTTGCTTATTGAAAAATTAACATGGTATCAGAGCATAGGTCTTGAAGAACCCCTGCACAAACATTCAAAAAGCTAAACCGTCCTCCTTCTGCAGTTCCGTACAACATCTAGGGTTTCTGTAGAAATTTGTACGACCCTCATTTGATTAGCCTTTTCACCCCTTTACAAGTGGAATTTGGAGCTAAAACTTGGACCAAGCTGTAAGACCCTCCTCAGTGCATCTCCAGAGACCTTCAAAATAAAATTCTGAAGATTTTGAATCTTTGGCCCTAGGGTTTTTAGGGTGCCAATATTTTCTACAGAATATTGATCTTAGGATTTCTGCAACTTCTTGAAGAAACGTTTTCAATTCAACAAGCATTCCTGTGACACTCTCAAAGTTGATTGTTGAGAGTCATAAGCCCAATAAAATACAAGGTTACTAATCCAACCTAATCATTAGGTTTTCCAAATCCAGTTGGCGAGAGTTTGAAGAATCCGAACAAATGAAGAACATAACCTTAGTAGAAGATAGGCTTGATGGAGCAAGCAACTTCAACTCCTGGAAATCAAGAATTCAGGTCACCCTTGAAGAAGATGAACTTTTGGATTTGGTAACTAAAAATTTACCAGATACAACTACCAATGAAGAGAAGAAGATAAGAAATGAAGAAGATGTCAAAGCAATAAAATTAATCATCTACTCAGTAAGAGATCATCTCATACCTTGTATTGCCAACCTGAAGACAACTTATGAAATGTATGAAGCATTAAAAGAAATGTTTGAAAGTGAAAAAACCCTTAGAGCTCTTACCTTGAAGAGCCAACTTCAAAGTACCAAGATGACGAAAGGTGACATAGTTGCTATTTTCTTTATGAAGATATCATAGATTAAATAACAACTAGAATCCATTGGAGAAATCATGTCCGATAGAGAACTTGTCTTATCCACTCTCAACATCCTTCCAAAACATTGGGAGCCTTTTCTTCAAAGTATCATTGGAAGAGAAAGTCTACCAACCTTTGATCATCTATGGATAGATTGTACTCAAGAAGAAATTAGACTTAGAAATAGAGGAGTGGAAGACTCCCCATAAGAAAATCATGCTCTTGCACTTCATACAGATAAAGGAGGAAGATTCAAAAGAAACTTCAGACAAACATTCAAAGATGAAAAGTCTTCATCAAACCCAGGTTATAATTAGAGAAGAGATGTTTATGAAATTCAGTGCTTCAGATGTGACAAATATGGGAACTATACAATAAATTTTCCAACCAAAAATAAGGGAAGACAACATGCTTCTACTGCTGACATTGATCCAGATCCACCTAAAAAGAATGAAGATAAGAGAGAGGAGAAGTACTTCCTCTAAAACTAAACATGACTACAAACCCAGGTAAATCAATTGATATATAATTTTACAGTTGATTGCATTCTTAATAAATGAAGGGTATTATCCCTAGTATGGGATCCCTCAAAGACTTGGACCATTATCCCTGGTATGGGAGTCCAAATCTTATTTGATTAATTATTATGCTGGACAAGAAGACATAAAATATCTAACAAGCAATAAAAGAATATTCCCTTCCTTCAAACTTCAGAGAGAGTTACTGGACTCAGAGGGAATCAATACAAAATAAAAGGAAGAAAGAGTTAATATCCTCAACATTTTAGAGGAAGACATACAATATTCCAACAAATTCAACTACTCTAGTTGATATGACCAGAGATATTAGAGTAGGGAATAAAAGGCATGCCCAAGGTCGAAAAAAATCATCTAAAAGACAAAGAAACATACAAGTCCCTCAAAGGACACCTTGAGAAAGAAAAAGATTTTTTCAAAACTACCCTTCAGTCATGATCCACTTTACTTATTCTAAACCTCCTTGAAGAAGCAACAAGAGAACAAGTATGGAAAGATACCATAACAAAAGAATACCAGTATATCTTAAAGAATGATGTATTAGAAATTTTTTAGAGACTAGAAGGGAAGTCTTTAGTGACTTCTAGGTGTATCTATAATATCAAGCATGCAGCTGATGGAAGTGTTAAGAAATACAAAGCAAGATCTATAGCTAGAATATTCTCACAAACAGAGGGAGTTGTCTTTGATGTGACACTTGATCCAGTAAGCTCGATACACTTCCATATGTGATACCATCCATGAGTTGGAAACTATATCAGATGGATGGATTCTTGATAAGTTTGGGTTTCAACAAGAGTGTTGCTGATCCAAACCTATATTATTACAATATTGGTGATGAGAGCCTAATTTTGATGACTTATTCAGAAAGCCTTATTGTTGGATACAAGTAAGCCTTGAATTTTGATGAAGGATCTAAGTACGATGCACTACTTCTTGGAAGTATGATAGAGAACCAATGAGATGTTTCCTGAGCCAAGGGAAACATACAATGGGAATATTAAAGAAGTCCAGTATGATAGAATGCAAAACCACCGTGATGGATTTGAAGAAAAATGAATGATGACGATTCAAATTAGATTGATCCACAACTGATTGGATCATTGATGTATCTGGTTAACACCATACCTGATTCATTTTATGCAGTGAATATTCTTTTTCAATGCATGATCCAACCAAGACAAATTCACAGGATAACAATAAAGCATGTATTGAGATACACATGAGACACAGTCATATATGGCCTGAGATATGCCTCCAATTTTGAAAATGCGTTTGCAGGGACATGCCTATACAGATTGAGCAGATAGTACATTGGATCAGAAGAGCACATCCGGTTATTGTCTTACCGTGAAGATTTCCATGATTTCCTAATGCAACAGGAAACAAAATTCTGTGGCCTTGAGTACCAAAGAAGCAGAGTATGTAGCATCGAGTGTGTGAAGCAATATGGCTTCACAAGCTCCTGAAATATTACTTGATCATGAGATGGATCCTATGATGATAACTAGAGCTGTATGTAAAGATATTTGAGAACCCAGTGTTTCATGATAGGTCGAAACAAGTTGAGATAAAATATCATTATATCAGAGACATGATGCAGAGGAAAATAAGTACAGATGCAATACCTTCCTACACATGAGCAGATTGCAGACATATTCACCAAATTAACTTGGTGAAGGATATATACCTAGTTGAGAGGGAGTGTTGATAACTACAACCAATACAAATTTCAAAGTACATTCGTGTGAGACTTGGGATGAGGAAGAATGCATCCCTAGCTGAGAGGGAGTGTTGATGATTGTAGCTAAGTGAAACATTTTACAGGACACAAACCTGAGAGAGAGCCCCTGAAAGGGGTGTGTGTTTCTTATATGAGACAGAGCTGGAACATAGAGATGGCCTCCTCCTTACAGAGAGTTTATAATAACTCCAAATTATTGTCATGTGTAATGTAGTGAGAAAGGATATCTGTAGAGTTGGACGTGCCTGTGGCTGAGCACAAGGTGAACGTGTGAAATCCCAAAGTGTTGGGTGAATCCTCATGAGACATGAATGAATATGATGTATTATCCTCCTTTGAGTAGAGAATTTATGAGAAAATACAAATGACTCTCCTGTGTAATGTAGTAGGAAAGAAGATATGTTGAGTGGATGTGCCTATGGACGAGCACAGGTGAACATGATCCTAGTGGCTGCACACTAGTGAGAGTGGTTCTTCTGTGTAATGTAGTGAGCCAGAGATATGGAAATCCCCATGGATGTGCCCCTAGTGGATAAGCACTAGTGGGTGTTTGAGATCCCTTGCTGTATTGTTCAAGAGTCAGACCTTCCTGTAACCCTAATTGTAATGTAAAGGGTACATGTTGGCCCCACCTTAATGTAATTGATAATTAATGTAAAAGATAATTATTCTAGTTAATATTAGTTATATTGTGAGTTAGAGAGGTTGGCCCTATTGTGCCAATAGACACTTCTGTTGACAGGTCAAGTCTAATATAAGTATAGGTAGATTCCCCATTGAGGAACCATATATTTTGTGTGAGTTTGGAAATTTCAGCAAGTACACCTTCTTGAGAAAAGTGTGCACCTCTCTTGGGTGTTAGTATTATAGGGTTTACAAGCACCCTCTTGTGTGGTAGGTTTTATTGGTGGTGAAGGTATTTATCTTGAAGAATATAGCAAAGGATTTGGCTAGGTTTTCTTCCCTTGTTGAGAAGGGTTTCCCATGATACTTCTTGTGTTCTTGTGCATGGTGTTTCTTCTTGTGATCTTGGTTGCTGCAACATTATTGGTTATGGTTAAGTTAAATGATAAAAATGGAATGAACTTCATGCTTAACCTTTCTTATTGAAAAATCAACACGTGGAACAAGAAAACAAACAAAGGGAAACAAAAGAAGAATATCTCCTAAAGGAGAATAATGAGTACATCTCTAGAATCAAAACAATTCAAGGATTGTTATCACAGCTACAACACCTACTTGTAATGTAGCAAAATTTAGAAATGTAGGTTAGAGGCATGATAATTAAAACAATCAAACCTGGAGTCTTCACTTCCAGTGTGTTGTTCCTCTGGATGCACTGAGATCCTCTCTGGATCCATGACTTCAACAAGGTTCCTTCCTCCTGCAAGTATCCTCATGAAAATGATACAAATAATATATACAAGTGCATACCTGAGGGTGTTGATATTATTTCTCCAATGACACCTAGATGATGTCTGTCCTCTAACATCTTCATGAAGAAGGTAGCCATGGTGTCACAATATTTTTAGATTCTTCAGAAACCCTTGTTAACTATGCTAGAAAACCTAATGGCTAGGCTAGGCTAGCAAAATTAGTTTTTTTTGGACTTATGAATGCCAAAAATAATCCTTAAGAGAGTCACGGGAATAATGGTGAATTGAAAAGCTCCTTCAATGAGCTTCAGAAACCCTAAAACCAAAAATCTACAGAAAATTGCGAAACCCTAGGGCCAAAAATCCAAAATGCTTGAAAATGCAATATGAGACTTGCTAGAGGTGCACTGAAGGAGTTCATACACTGCTGTACAAATTTTTTCCCCAACGTCCAAGTTTAATGTTTTGAAACACGTCAGAAAATAAGGGTCGTACATAATTTCAACAAACCCTAGAGGGTAGTACAGAACTGCAGAAGAAGAGGATGACTAGCTTTGAATGCTTGTGCATTGGGTTCTTCAAGACCTATGCTATGATTCCATGTTGATTTTTCACTGAGATAGGCTCATGCATGAAGTTCATTCCAATTTCAAAATTTTACTTGAACCATAGACAATTGCACTTGCACCATAAACAATTTTCTGCAGTAACCAAGATCACAAGAAGAAACACCATGCACAAGTACACAAGAAGTATCTTGGGAAACCCTTCTCAATAAGGGAAGAAAAACCAACCAATCCTTTGCTATATTCTTCAAGAGAAACACCTCCCACACCATAAACATAGCACACAAAAGGGTGCTCACAAAACCTAAAAGACTAGCGCCCAAGAGAGGTGCGCACTTTAGCCCAAGAACAAGTACTTGCTGAAATCTCCAAACTCACACTTGTGTTGTGTTTCCTCATGGGGGAATTACCTTTATTTATATTAGAATGGACATATCAAAAGTAGTGTCTATTGTCACAACATAGTCAACCTCAATAACTCAAAATATAATTAATAATTACCATATTAATTATCTTTTACATTAATTATCTTTCACTTTATGGTGGGGCCGACCTGTACCCTTTACATCACAAATAGGGTTACAGGTAAGTTTGACTCTTGGACAATATAGAAAGGGATCTCATACACCCACTAGTGCTCAACCTCTAGGGGCATATCCATAGGGACATCCAAGTCTCTATCTCACTGCGTCTCACAGGATAATCATTAGAATACACACTCACTGGTGCTCAACCACTAGGATCATGTCCACCTATGCTCAACCAAAGGAACATCCTACTCAACAGATATCTATCTCATTGCGTCTCATAGGAGAATCATCTGGAGTATCACATCATCTCAACTCTTTTCACAGAGGATAATAGTACATCGTTTCATCTCCATCTCAGAGAGAACGACACACCCAAATCATGGGATTCCTCACCCCACATAGGGGCACACAACGTTCCATCTCCATCTCAGAGAGGAACCACACACCCATATCATGGGAACACCCAAATCATGGGCTTCCTCACCCCACACAGGGGCAAACACCATTCCTTCTCCATCTCATAGAGGAACACCACACCCATCTCATGGGCACACCCAACTCATGGGAACACCCAACTCATGGGCTCTCTCTCAGGTCGACTCACTCATTCTGTGTCCTAGAGGATGTCTCACACAAATGTAATCATCAACACTAATGAATGAGATTGCTTGGAAAACAACCAATGTTAATTTTATTGAATCCCTACTACATGAAAACCCATGTACTATTGATGCTACGAGAGCATGCTTATATTTTTTCTATCAAGATGCAATAGAGAAAAGCATGATAGAATGATCAAAACAAACTCCAATAAGTGCAAATGAGTGGAGACCAATTTTACACGTCTAATGCACAAACCAACATGAACCCATAAGAAAAGCTCCCAATGTTGCAAATTTAATATCATGAAAATAGGAATTCATACCAAACCGAACCATGAAGAAAAACATACAATGTTGCTAAATTTAATTGTTGATGAAGGGAAGAATACATAATGGTTAGTCTGTATACGTTAACCATGGGGTTATAAAAACAGTGTGAATTTTTTCTAGACATTAGAAATACATCTGTCATGTTAAGTTCCCTGTCATGAAAGGTGGGAGATTAAAATTTTTAGTTGCATTTCACATTTCACATCCAAAAATTCCAATTATGGGAATTTTAATAGTCAAATTGCAACAATATTTGGCACATAGTAACTTGACAAATCTTGCACAGACTCCCCAGTGGGACCCCAATTTGACTCAAAATAATGAACTATGAGGCAACCATTTTCATAAACAATTATATTTATTGGCACACCTACTTTAGTGTGGCCAACTCAAAACACATAGACTACATAACGACTTAGCACCACAAACTCATGTAAATGGACAATTTCAAACTAATATATCCACAATCATTAACTTATTGCAACTCCTAGTATATACACAATATTGATAGCACAAACAAAACTTAAACAAAAATTTTAGGTTGAATTTGTATCAAACTTTTTGTATTCACTTATGCCATGAAAGGGTTTCAACCCACTACCATGCACATACTCCTTCACTCAGTTGTCTATTGATGTTGCAAACTTCAAAATGCCACTTTTCAAAATATAGTTGATTTGAAAAGGACCTAACCATCTTATCCTCAATTTTCCTGGAAGCTTCAAATTATTATTGTCATATACAAGCACTAGTTGACCATATGCAAAAGTCTCATTCTTAATCTAGTTTCATTGTACTACATTAACTCACTAAACCTTTCCTTTAAGGAGACATATTTAGTCATTCTTGTTGCCAACACAATTTTCAAATTTGGAACTGTAAGTTCTGTTGGAATCACTTATTTAAGTCCATAAGTATGAAGTTCATATGGGGAGTGCTTCTTCAGGAACACACTTCCAGTATTTTGTTCCTACGGTACCATTGAAATTCTCCAATCCTAGTCAATGCACCCTAAATTACAGATTTTTCTAAATCCATTTTTCAAACTTTTGTTAAAGGCCTCCACCTTACCATTTTCTTGAAGGTGGTAGGGTGTTCTTAGATTACATTGAATAAGGAATTCTTTGATCAAGACCTTGCTAAAGTTTTCAATTGAGTGAGTCATTCTCCAAGATTGCCTTGTGTAGGCTAACTTGAGACTTGGAGAAGAGCCTTATTTGAGACAAGGAAAAAATTCTTGTGATATTTGTATAAGCAAAATCCAAGACGAGAGTATAATGATGATTAGTGTTATTTGTGACAAGACTGAGTGACGTCATGTGTTTAGGTATTTCCTTGTGTAGGAAAAAGTGGTGTGTCAGGTTCTCCTAGGCCAAACAATTGACCATGAGTGGAGAACCAGATGGTCACATCCTAAGACAAATGATCTTTCTTATACGTGAGATGCAAATGATGTATATGTGATGAGCTAGTATGATGACACGTGAGACCATGGATACCATGAAAGACTTGTGATTGTTAGAAGAAAGAAGAAGAACCAAGCCTATAGAAAGTTCGAGTTGTCAAAGAGTTGAATTTTCAAGTTCGAGTTGTCCAAGAGTTGAGTTGTCAAGTTTGAGTTGTCAAAGTCGAGTCATGCAAACTTAGTTGCAAAAAAAAGTTGAGTTTTCAAGTAGTCTGCATGTAAAGTCGAGTTGGTAAGTTGAGTTAACAAATCCGAGTTGACAAGTTAACAAAGTCTGCATCTAAAGTCTATTTGGTAAGTTAATTTACAAAGACGAGTTGTGAAGTTTGCATGTAAAGTCGAGTTGGTAAGTTGAGTTACTAAGACGAGTTATCTTAGTTAAGTAAAGTGATGAAGACAATTTTCATAGCGAGTTATGGAGAAACAATTATTATTAATAAGACTCCTTAGCATTTGAAAAAGACACATTGAATACTTTTTGAAGACATAATGAAGAAGGAAGCTCTGTTTCTTGTGGGATCTTTGTAGCAAGGACAATTTGTTTTCAGGTTTCAGGCTACAAACTTCTACCAAATTTGAGCTAGCTTAAAAGCTATATCTGGACATCAAAATCTCATGGTTGTAAGCCTATGTGGCTATGGTAAATTTTTATCTGCTCCTAGCTCATTCATTTGCTAATAAGAAAAATCATTTGCTGGTTTTTTCCCTCAAGCTTGAGACGGTTTTTCCAGGGTAAAATCCTTGTGTTGTCGTGCATGCTTCTATTCTATTTATGTTCATGTATCTCTGCATATTCACCGTGAATAAATTATAAATCAACAAGAAGTATTTTAAGAAATATTACAGATCTGAACTATATTTAAATCTCAACATACCTCAAAATATCTCATCTACAAAGTGTTTCTCTTGGTTAGTGGTTTATTTTCACAAGTGTCCAAACCTTGCAATTCCATTTTCAATTATAAACTTGGTTGTTGTCTCTATGATGTAGTCTTTGGTCAATGTTAGCTCTACCACTATGTGAAATACATTCACAACAATATGATGTATCTGGTGCTATATTTCTTATCAATAAGATTGATTTTCCCAGTGAAACCCACAATGCATTTTTCAATTGGTTTTAACACTAAGAGTGGAAGAAGTGACATTTCATGTTGACAAGATGAATTTCTCACATGTTGGCATACATCACAATGCCAAATACACTCATGAGTAGAATTAAACATTGTTTCCCACCATGGATATTATACACAATCTTATTTCCTACACAATGTCCTTCTACCATTCCATTTTGAACCTCCCTTAAAACATCTCTTGTGACCAAATTCATAATGGTTTATTATTCCATACAAACACATATTATATAGCTACCTTTTAATTAGTTGAAGAGGAATGACTTAAGTCACAACTAATTCTTTCTTTTGTGTCAAAATATATTTGTCAGGGTTGCACCTCTTGAAAATAATTTGAAAATATTAGTTAAGTGACTACAATACTGTGTACATGATGAAAAAATCAACATCATCATCCAAGTCACATCCACTTTTATATGACTCAATCATGCGGTTAAAGTCAATCAACATGATGTTTAACTTGAATTCACCACTACTTCAAAATCAAACTC
>JASDQU010819032.1:17828-28529 GCA_032191745.1 Picea mariana | reverse complement strand
CTGTGCGACCATCCCGTGGATCTCTGCAACTCTATTGACTACAATAGCTCCCCCTTTTGACCAACGGGTGCCACTATCTCTAGCGTGGCTGATAAGAAAACTTCTGGCAAGCGCTTGGCATATCTGAGGAAGCAACAGGTTGGGTAAACTTTTTTTGGTCAGATTTCATGGACGCGTGGTGGATGATAGTTGTTTACTGCATTTTTAGATTGAGCGCGTTATGACTGACAGAGACAGATGAGCGTTATTATCCCGACTATTGAAGAGAGTGCAGTTTTAGCGGCCTGTAGTGTTGCGATGTCTCCATCCACCTGAAGAGGTCTGCGCAGCCCTTAACACTCAGCAGCTTTCGAGACTGGAATACATCGCCAATATTTAACTCTGACAGCCAGAACCACTCATTCCTTTAGGTCTGTCCCTCCTCCCTTACCTTCGTGTTAATGTGGCTCTGAATTGTGCGTTGGCCGAGGATCCTTAGAAACCCTAGATTTATAAGTTTTAATTACTGAGCAGAAGGAGGAGCTTGTCCCATGAAAATGGAGTTAGGTTTAGGTTTACGCTTTTATAGCTATTGAAACTTATTACAGTTTTAATTTAGGAGACAGTCAGATATTGATTGGTATAAGCCTTTGGGGAGTGGTTAGGGCACGCTATGACTTAACTAGTTGTTATTGGGGGAGGGTATTGCCGGTTGCTAGAATCCAGATTTGTGGATCATTTTAAAACAGTGCAATAATGACAGTGCAATACGTGTATCATTTTAAAACAGTGCAATAATGACAGTGCAATACGTGTATCATTTTAAAACACTAAGTTGAGAAAATATTATACCCCATGGACACATCTAACCATCTTGAACTGCTACAGGATAAGGATTTAATAAGCACACACCACCGTTCTCTTTTAATAAAAGATAGAAATAGGTTTTATATAAAGGAATCTGATATATTATAACTGCAATAGGGAGATTCTAGTTACCCTACGATTTTCCTTAAGATTTTCCTCCTGGTTTTTATTCTTTGTGCTCATCACCGTTATTTGTTTATCAGGGTTGTAATGATGTTGAAATAAAATCTCATGGTAAGCTGGGTAAAGTAGGGTAATATGGGTTAACTGGAAATGCGAATATTTTGTTCCAATTGCAATGTTAACCCTTTCTTATTTTGCAATGCTAATATTGTTTAAAATGCAATGTAAGGATGATGCTTAACCTACCATGTTAACTTTGTTTACTTTAATGTTAAATATTGTTTAAAACACAATGTAAGGATGATGCTTAAACTGCCATGTTAACATTGTTTACTTTAATGTTAAATATTGTTTAAATTTGCAATGTAAGGATGATGCTTAACCTGTCATGTTAACTTTGTTTACTTTAATGTTAAATATTGATTAAAATGCAATGTAAGGATGATGCTTAAACTGCCATGTTAACTTTGTTTACTTTAATGTTAAATATTGTTTAAATTTGCAATGTAATGATGATGCTTAAACTGCCATGTTAACCTTGTTTAATTTAATGTTATTATTGTTTAAAATGCAAGGTAGTGATGATGCTTAAACTTCCATGTTAACTTGTTTGATTTAATGTTAATATTGTTTAAATGGCAAGGTAATGATGATGCTTAAACTGCCATGTTAACTTTGTTCAATTTGCAATGTTGATATTGTTTAAATTGCAATGTAGTATTTGTTAAATTGAAGGGTTAATGATGATGTTTAAAGTGCAATGAYAATGTTTGTAAGGTTATTGTAAAGTAGGGTAATAAATTGGAAGGCAAGGTAAGATAATATGGAGAATGTAAATGTTCGGGGGTTTACCAATATGGTAAGGATATCGTGCTCAACTATTGCGATTAACAGAAAAATGAAATGTGCTTGTGTTATGGCCAATCCTTGAACCGGTGCAAAATGATTTTATAACTTAATAAGGGGGGTTGAGATTATTGGGTTTTTGCCTTATGTTAAGGTATTCATCGGTTAATGATAATTAATGGAGTAGTTGGTCAGTAATCCATCACAGTCGGTGCGTAGGAATGTCCGGTCTTAGTATTTGGTTGGTCCTTGCCTGAGTCCTTTTTCTTGCACCTTCCGAGAGGATGAGGTTTTTCCTTTATTTATTGTTCTACCACGTTGTTATTGTCTTGTCAGGTCTGCATGTATCAGGTGGGACGCAGACACCCGCAGGTAGCCTTAGGAGCTATGTCAGCATGTGAGTGTTTCGTGTAAAGAATCCAGTTCTGTATCAAGAGTCTCGGGCCCTTTAAAGGCAGGGTTTCCACTCTTGCGACACACCGGATGGAGCTACTAGTTCCTGCCTGAGAATTTGGCCAGGAGCCTATCTGACCTTCTCTCTTTCCGGAGCAGAGAACTAAGATTAAACGCCTTGCTTTCCTATGCAGAAATAGTAGGATCTACTACCATGGATTCTTCCCTCTGTGTTCGCACTGTGCGTGACCCAGTATGTCGTTAATTGTTGTGTTGTGTGCCTTGCATCTAAGGTCTTAATGCTTGCAGTAGTTGTTGTGTGCCTTGCGTCTTCTTGGTTGTAATCATTGTGGTGGCGTCTAGTTAGTCGTCGGGTGGCGACACCGAGTCAAGTGTCTTTGTCTCTTCTACACGCGCACACACACCTTTAAAACAAAAACAAAAAAAAATTCGCACCTGTTATCAGAGTAGTTGTCGTAACGAGGAGGGTCGTTACAAAATAACTCTCCATTCTTAGACTAGTTGCATGAATTTTCTTCACTATGTTTTGAAGAGGATTGGGTGGAGGTGTTATGGAGGTAATTGTTTTATTGTACCTTTTCATAGTTAGGTACTTTGGAATTTAGTATTTCTAGCTCAATTGTGTTAAGAAGGGAATGAGGGGATATTTGATATATCTTGATTTTTGTCAATACATTTTGTATTCATGATGTTGGTTACATGAATTTTATTAGGGGTTGTATTGTGATAATTACACCTTCATAGATCCTGCAAGTTGTGTTGAAGGGAGTGTGTGATAATATTTAATGTAAACCAAAATTTATGGGTCTATTGGATCTTTGGAATCACTTGATAAATCCTTCATTAATGGTTAACCACTTTAGTGGTTACTGTGGCCCATCCCTTTGGGGACTTAGGGGTAAAACCTAAGCCTATTTATTAGTGAGTCGTGAGCTTCATTAAAGACACAATGCATTATGTTTTTTGGGATCTTCTTACGAAGATGTGCTTCAATGTTTAATGTTATTTTTTAGCACCACCATTCCAATTGGATACTTTTGGCTCATCATGAAATCCTAACAAGAGAGAGTAAAAGTGGACACTACAAAAATTTAGGGCTACTACATAGTGTCCCAGTGGTGATAGGGTGAAATCATGAAGATGGGTTACAATTTTGCTTGCTTTATGAGAAAATAAATTGTATTTTCACAAGTTATTCAACTTCCGGAATACAAAAGTATTTTTTTTATTTAGAATTTCACTTTACAATAAAAACAAAACTTATGAAGAATTGTGTTAGCATTCCAATAACTATTTTTCAAATTTTTTTTATCATGATTTGATATGTCAATTTGACAATTGTTTAACAATATGTTTCTTAAACATGAAATGAATGATAATTAGTTACTTATTTCTACAACAATGTATCTATTATTAAACTTATGTTTTTAAGAAACTAAATATACTGCAACAATCTACAGAGACTCTATTTTATTATGACTATAATTTTGAATCTAACAGATGAATATTATAATTTCTAGAATTTTTTGAAGTTGATCAAGCTGAAAACGTTGTAGATTTTAAGCACATGTTTTTCTACACGTTGTATCTATCTTAATTTTTACTTAAAACTAAAATCTAAATATACCCTTTTGAAAAGCACAGTTTAAGGATTATGAATATATTTTTTTTCCAATTTTTTCACTGTATATTTTTAGAGATACCGATATTTCATTTCACCGAATCATAATGTCTGCTGAAAATATTATGTAGTGATTTTTTTTTTTAAATTAAACAAAATTAGATAAAAATAAAGGAAATGAAAAATAATTATAGGAATTGAAAGTAGATTCAATTTTGGAAATGTTGGTGTTAATTTCGAAACCAAATTCTCAGTATTTGCAGGAGTCTGCAACCTCTGAAGTTCAGTTAAGCTTGGGGCAATTCTCTGGTTTTAGTTTTCAGTCTCAATTTCCTTTTTTCGACCGAAATAATATTTTGGCCGAAAAACTAATATTTCGGCCGAAAGACTAAAATCTAACGGAAACCGTCAAAACTTAATTGTTTCCAAGGTTTTCGGCCAAAAAACCATTCTTTTGGCCAAAAGACTGTTGAACGAATTCCGTTCGTCGGAAAAAAGGAAACAACATGTCGTATCGTTTCCTTTCATGCCAAATTGTATAAATAGACTTTCATCTGAACACATTTAACACAATTTATCGAATGGACAGACATATATAAGCTCGCGGATAGGGATTTCAAAGCATTTCTATAATTGATTGAAGTTGTATTCTTTTCTTTCGTTATTTCTTCCCTCTGTTCCATAGGCTTAATCAGAGGATTGATATCGATACATGGTGGTTTTCTAGAGAACTTAAACAAAGTTTGTAATCATCTTTTTGGTTTTTGTTGAATAAGGTTATTGATGTTTGTTCAAGTTTTTATTGGAATAAGAATTTATATGTTGAAAGATAAATGCTGAGCATTTTTTCAAGCTGATGTCTTTGTTGAACATATCTTTTACAGATAACTATAAAAGTTATGGGAAACAAAATTTTGCGCAAGAGAAAATATGATTGCACTCGAGATGATACTCGTGAAATCAAACAAAGGAAAAATCTTTATCAGAGAAAGAAACAAGAATGTGAAAATATTGAAGAAAGAAACGATGATAATGTCAATAGAGATTTTCAACAAGAAAAAGTTCAACCAGGTATGCATTCACATATGATGATCGAGCACACGACACACATTGAGACTGTATTCAGAAAGTACAAAATTCAAAGTATAGAATTCAAATTTAAAATATTGTAAATAATATAATTGATTGTAATTACAATTTGATGTTTTTCAATAAACATAAATAGATTTGTCTCATAATGTTGAAGAAGACATTGAAACCAAAATTGAAGCAAAAGACATTGAAACCGAAATTGAATCAGAAGACGAATCACCTATAGGTATGTACATAAATTTAGATTAATACAAGATGAACACTCAAGTATATATAACTTAGTGAATTTGTGTTCGAGTTATGTTTTTTAATATAAATTTTAAATTGAAATATGCAGGAGAATCTATCAACATTGACGATGAAATATTAGAAAATGTTGATACTGACAAATTTGGGAAGAAAAAAGCTAAGAATTATATAAGATATCGAACTAAGAATGTGCATAGTATTTTTTTCAAAGCTGAATCAATAACAATACAGGCTCAACTTTTACTTTGTCTATTGAAGTCAAGAAAGTTAAAAGAAGCTACATCATTATTGGGTATTCAAAAGTCAACAAAGGATACAAAAGTGCAACATAATGTCTTTAACAGTATAACTAGTGTATTAAAAGCTTTTGGAAAATCTCGAAAAAAAGATGTCTGTGTTGCACATAAAACGTTACAAACAACAATTGTTTCAAGGAGCAATATAAAAGATCGCTTGACACTACACATGGAAAAAACGATGGGAACGTCAAGAAAAAAATTGCAGAAACATAGAAAATTTTGTTTCTAAATAGATGTAAATGATGAATTGGCTTGTTGGAAAGTGATTTCTAGATAACCCTACAAAGATAGACTTGCAAAAAATGTTAAAGAATTGGCCTGTAGTTGTTGGTTGGAAGAATCTCGTGTTTCACCACATACAAGGGATGTGTCGCTATGAAGAATAACATGAAATCAATATGAAGAACATCCAAAACATATATTTCTAATGACACAAATAGAGTCGTTTAATAAGTTCAAAGAAGAGCACAAAGAAGTTAAAATTTCCATCAATACATTTGTGCAACAAAAACCATGGTTTGTTAGACCCTTCACTGTCCGTGACACATGTTGTTGTCGTTATCATGTGGAGTTTGAGTTGTATTATCAAACTTTTTTGGATTTTGGTAAAACTTTATTGCCAGGTTCACCTCCTCCTTCCACATTCCATGTTTTTATATCATAAATTCTATGTGAAAGAGAAGATGATGATTTATTTTACAAAAAAAAATGTGTTGGTGGAAAGAAATGTGATCGTTGTGAAAATCTAAGTTTGTTTCATTCAGAGTATCATATTGATATGAATGATGAATCATTTTCTAATATAAGAGTCAATTGGAAGAGATATGAATATATGAGCAACACGACTCCACATTCTTCAAATGTTATTTCCAAAAGGCTTGATTTGAAGGTAGATAAAATATGCTTGATAAAGTTTTTGAAGAAGTTTGAGGAAGAAATCTATAAATACACCAAGCATTCACATAGAGCTCGATGGCAAGATCTACAATTCAAACAATCTCATGAAGTGTTTCCACCAGGGACAATTTTGTCTGTAGTTGATTTTGCAAAGAATTACACATTCGCTGCACAAAAAGAAATACAGAGTGAATATTATCATTCTGATCAAGTCACCATATTTGTCCACGTTCTATATAGACATGCTCAACGAAGTCTTCCAAACATAGAAATCACCAACGTAAATTGGCATGTTATTAAAGAATATCACTTTTATATAAGTGATGATTGAACACACGACACACATTATGTACAACATTGTTTTGATAAATTTTATGATTCATTGAAAGAACGAAAAATCATATTTGATCGATATTGGATATGGTCCGATGGGTGTGCAGGTCAGTTCAAATCTGCATGATCATTCTATTGGTTATGCCATCTTCATAAAAAATTAAACATTACACATTGTTGGAATTTTTTTGAGACTGGTCATGGAAAAGGAGAGCACAATGGTGTAGGGGCATGTATAAAATGAGCACTTCAAAGGTATTAGCTGAACCCTCATGCTGATCGATTTGAATCCACTAAAAAAGTTGTTGAATGGTGCAACATGGCGCTAAGACATGAATATAATCCGTCAAGGGATGTGCGCAAGTGTGTCTATATATAAATGTTACATGTATGTACACAGGATATATAAATTTGAATTTGTTCAAATTTATATTCAATCTTCAATCATTTTCTTGAGAGATTTCAAGTTAACAAGTTCTTGTCTTGTGCAGGTATTTTTGGCATGTTGGAATCGAAGATGTAAATAGATCAATCTCATATGATGCCAGTACAATAACCGGGACAAGAAAAATACATTCAGTTAAAACAAAATGTTTTCAAAATGGGTTTGCATTTGACAGATGAAATGACTCTTGTTTTTCTTGAGTTTGCATAGATGACTCAAAATCCATAGATATTTGCGAGAACAAAAAATGCAGGATATGTTAAAGCTTGGAGACATACTGAACTTAATGTAAAAGGGAAAATGCCACTTGCAAGATCAGAGGAGATGGAATCAAATGAAACTATAGCGTCGGTTGATGGCGATAGAGTTTCTAATCTTGTTAGAGAAGGTAAAATTTTTATGTTTAAATTTTGTTAAATAACTTGGAGATACATACTTGTGTGATAATCTAACATGAATTAATTTTTGTCCAATATATCCAATTATTTGCAGGATATGTTTTTTCCATGGTTGGACCCATAGACAACACTGGAAATGTGAAATATTATTTGATGTGATGCACAGAACAAAAGATGAGGCTATTAGAAAATTTTGATGATAACGGTTTTGTATATGAAAGAGGATCAATTGTATTGAAAATATATTTTTTTCAAGAAACCCATCAAACCGATACTCATGCTCACTTTCAAGACTACTAGTCATATGTCACAAGTTGTCAATATAGTCATTTGGCATGTGCAACGCGCATAAAGTTAATAGAAGTTCAATAAAAAATAAAAAAAAAAGTTAGAAAATGGAAAATTTCCAAAGTCGTTCATGAACGAATAATTGAAGATGGAATACCATTACGTTGTTTTTAAACAAACTTGGCACATGTGTACATTCCAAAATTTTTAATTTTTCATTGAAAGTACATTCCAGGTTTTGATAACTTGTTTTGACTATCTTCAAACATATTTCCAATTATGATATTTATAAAAAGGGTACTATGTATAAAAAACTCACTTGGGAACTGCACCCCAATTAGTACCTAAAAGTATATTGTTAATACTTACAACCTAATTAGTATAGGATTTAGGGAACTACTAATTTGTATGGAAGTGAAAGAACCATTTGGTAACTTATACACCTATCGATACCCAAAAGTATGTCTTTGGGGAATTTCACCCTAATTAGTATAGAAGTAAAATACATGCTTGGGGCACACATTAATTTACATATATAGGAGTGAGACAACAACTTAATGAATTTCCATCTTAGTTAGTGCTAAAATTATGTTCTTGGGATTTAAACAAGAATTAATATAATAACAAGGGAACCATTTGTGGTGCACCCTATTTGAATAAGAGTAAGAGAAGTACTTACAAATTATGACAACCCCATTAATACCCAAAAGTATTTTCTTGGGGAATTCCACTCTAATTAGGATATGAATGAGGGAATCACTTGGAAATTTATGCCCAAGTATGTTATAACCTAAATCTGTATAAGAGTGAAAGAACCAAGAATCGCTTGGGGTGCACCCTAACTTTAATATAGGATAGAGGAGAACCTAATATTTTAGGGACATGCATTTTATATAACACAAGTTATTTTTTCAAGTCAAGAAGTGAAGTATCCTTAGGCGCAAGGGATGAAACTAATCCTAACTTAGGCATTCTCACTACTAGTCATATTTATGAGACATATTTAAGTACCTGATCTGACTAATAGACCCATCATCATATATCCTTCTAAGCATGCCCCCTTCTAACATTTGGATGAGACTAATCTTTTTTAAAGAAAGCATAGTATTAGGGGAGCTTTATGATATTAAATTCTCATTCCATCTTGTGATTGGAAATGGCTCACATGTTAAGAAAAGTAAAATATATTTTAATGAAGTTCATTCGATGGGGTTTACTTGATTAAGAATGTTTGATCCCATTCCCATATATGTCTTATGGAGCCGTCCCCTTCAAACCCATAATTTCCAACCATACTCTTTGATTATTATTTTTAAGGTCACAATTATTTTATATGATAATAATTTATTTTTAAGGTCATTATATTTGTGTAGGAGATTTTGTTGTTTATAGGATAAGAGATTCTCCCTTAACCATTTGATTATTATTATTTTATATGATAATAATTTATTTTTAAGGTCATGATATTTGTGTAGGAGATTTTGTTGTTTATGGGAGAAGAGATTCTCCCTTAACCATTTGATTGTTAAGGTGTATGGAGATATATAACCTTCTTCTTTAGTTTTCACCATGACTTCCAAAGTCAAAACACAAATTTTATATTTACAATATTACTTTGTAAAAAAAACATGAATTTTGTATTTACCATATTAATTTATATAGAAATTTAATTTCATGTAAAGTAAAGTAAAAGTTTATACAGAAATTTAATGTCATGTAGTAAAACCAATTATTAATGTTGTATAAGTATAACACTCAAACTATTTGGTGAATTCTATTCCAAGTATATTGACTTGAAGTAGTAAGATAATGGTATATAATGATATAAAGAATGAAAAATTGTTAAACACCATTTCGATTGACCCTTACTTTTTTCAATAGTATTATTTTCTATTTTGTTTTAATAATATTGCATTAGGTTCAAGGGTATATGAACCTTTAGGTGAATATCTCTTATAACTTTAACATTTTTTTAATGACTACATGATAAAATTAAAGAAGAATTGATCATGTCTTCCATTTCAAAGATTTATTTTTAGCATTTTGTTTTATCGCTAACTTTGTCACTTTTGCCAATTTGTCACATCATTTTGAACATTTTATTACTAGTTAACTTTGCCACTTTTTGACAATAGAATCATTTTTTGATAGTACATAGTGAACATAAAATAAAACATTTAAAATAATACATAGCATAATTTCTTTTAAGAGTTTGATGCTTAATTTAAAATGCATTGTAAAAAAACGAATACACAAAACATTATTTCATTACTAGTTAACTTTTCCATTCCACCTTTTGAATGGTATAATCATATTTTTGACAATACACGGTGAACATAAAATCAAACGTTTAAATTAATACATAGCAGAAAAGTATTCAAGACTTTGATGCTTAATTTAAAATGCATTGTAAAAAGAAGAATATACAAAACATGATTTGACAATAGAATCATGTATTTTTCATGTTTTCGAAAGTACACAGTAAACATAAAATGAAACATTTAAATTAATACATGGAAAAACATTAGTTTTGCACAAAACATTAGATCATAACAAGTTAACTTTGCCACTTTTTTACCATCAATTATGAGAAATTGAATATGAGACAAAAATTGCTATTTTGAATTCCAAGATTATGAAATAAATATATTATAATCAAATTTATACAAAACATTAGTTCATAACATGTTAACTTTTCCACTTTTTACCATAAATTATGAGAAATCATATTATGAGAAATCAAATATATATGAGACAAAAATTGCTATTTTGAATTCCAAAATTATGAAATATATATATATATATATATATATATATATATATATATATATATATATATATATATATATA
>JASDQU010819031.1:0-35248 GCA_032191745.1 Picea mariana | reverse complement strand
TTGATCTTCAAGTTCTTCAGAAGGTCCTGAAATACAATGAGAAACAACAATGACACTTCCTACTCTACCATGATTAGCTTCATAATGAATCTATAAAAGAAACAAGTTCATGAAATGTATGAAAACTTTAAAGGAAATAGGCCAAGCATAGATTTATATTAATGAGAACAAAGTGATGGTTACAACCATGGATGTAGTGTAGCAACTTCACCAACCTCCCTTTTTCCAGACCCTTGCTCAAATAATCCACACACAGAATGTTGATGTTCAATGATATATCCCTTATGAGATCATAAGTTAGATGCTTCACAATGTCTCTCCTTCCCTTCCTTACGAGATCATAAGTTAGGTGCTTCTCTCAAACTCTATATGTGCCTTTCACCATGAGAAGGCCTCCTTATATAAGCTTGGAGATACCCAACCACTTGTGAGATGTTTGGGATAAGTTGAGGATTCTTCTCCTTCAGTTGTGGATCTTCCCTAAGATCATGCCTTGACCTCAAATTCAAATCCAACCAACTTCAGAGATTGAGGGGATTCTTCCCTGATTTATCCCATAAAACCAAAATTTGTTCAGAAAGGGTAGCGCTCCCCCAAAAGGGTGCACAGAGTGTTTCAATGCTCCCCCAAAGAAGGATAGGGAGCATCGGTGCTCCCTGACAGTGGATAGGGGAGCACTGCTTTCCAAAAATCATTTTTAAGTGGTTTTCTTCATGGAAAATACTTTGTACTCTTCATCAAATCGTTTCTCCTTATTAAAACCAATCTTTGAGGGTGTCTTAAGTGTCCCTCTGATGTCGTTAGAGGCACGACATAGGAAAGATGGAAGTATGATGTTTGCGACACTTGCGACATTTGTGGTCAAGATGCGACACTTGCGGACAAGATGCGACACTTACAACACTTGTAATGATGACACTTGCGACACTATTGAAGTGAGTAATTTTGATGTGTAACACCCACCACATGGCTGCCTTCCATTTCAGTTGGTACATTGCAATTCTTCCTTTTGCATGAGAGGAATAATTCTCCAATTAGAAGTATTTCCTCATGCTAGACAACCATGTCTCAGACTATTCCTCCTTATGGTGCTCTCCATCAAACGTGGGAGGCTTAATCTTGTTCATCTCGCCCTTTAGTTCATTTACTCCAAATATACTATGTTTTCTGGTAGGATATGGGATTGAACTTCTGTGTACCTCCTTATTGGAATGTTTTAGGGAGTGACGACGATGCCTGCTAACACTTCTTGATCTTCTTTTCTTCTCAAGGATCCCGTGACTCCCTGTTTTACTTGAGTCACTCTCCTTATCCAATTTATTTTTTGAGGGGGGTCCAAGTTGACGGGAGGATGACACATATGAGGGTCCCACATGGAAAATGCCACCAACTCAGGTCCCCCCCCCATGATTAAAGGAAGAAAGGTCCGGGGGGGTCTAATATGCCATGTCGACCGTAGATTTGAGTTCCCAATTATCGGTCACTGAGATTAGTGCACCCTTCTTCTAACGTATCATGTCATTCCACTTTAGAATGATCTAACAACTGAAATTTACTTTGTATGATCTAACATTCGAGGATTTATTTCAACTCTCTGGGTCTCCGGGCTTCGAGAATTTCAAAACTCAAACTGACACTTTGGATTAGATGGCCTAGATTCACTTTAGACGATCTAACGCTTGAGATTTACTCCAGACGATTTGACGAATGAGATCTATTTCAGATGATTAGACGATCGAGATTTAGTTCATCTCTCTGGCTCTCTGGGCTTCGAGAATTTCAAATCTCAAACTGAAACTCTTGAAGTGATTTTTCTAGAGCCTAACTTCCTCACATATTTAGAACTAAAACAAATTTTGTTCGTTGATCAAGATCTTAGATCAAAAGCACGATCTGTTTGTGATGCAGCTTTTCCTTGGATTAAATCCAATAGCTCTCCATCTCTACTTATCCTATCCTTCCATTTATTTTGATCCCATGGCTGACAGAAATTTGGGTGATCAATATGTCATATCTCAGCCCTTTCTTATCCTATCCTTCCACTTAAATCAATCCAACAGCTGACGAAAGTTTGGATGATCGAATTCTCAATCGTTTTTCCCTGCTTATCCTATCGTTCCATTAATTCAATCTGATGGTCGTTGTCGCTCTTCCTCCTGAGTTTTTGATCTCTCTGACTTATAAGGTTTTCTAAGTGTTCAAGGATCTCAACCTTTTCTCCTCCCGCAAGTTCGTCTCTTGGACCTCATCTGCACTTCTGGAAACCGCTATCTCTTCTGATCTTTCTCGTCTTCTTCTCTCTCGAGGTTTGGTTTGTTGTTGTTCTTTCCATTAATGACAGGCATACCCTTCCTGTAAACATGCCAACAATATCCCCCTTTGGCATTGATGGCAACCCTGAAAGGCTGCACTACTCTTCTTAGACCTCCAACTGTAGCATCCAGACCACACATTTTTCTCCCCCTTTGACATCAATGTCAAAGAAAACTGAGAGTGACTCTATTTTCCTTATGATCAGATGTAATGTCCCTAGCAACCACCGGGTTAGACAATGCTACCGAAACACTCTTAACTCAACCATTTTCTATCCAGCCACCAACAGGCCGCCGGGCCAACTCCACGATTCAAATTCTCACTTAACTCTGATACCAAACTGTAACATTCCATGAGCCTCAACCCATGGTTGAGGCAATGCTACTGTGGAATAATATGCATTTAAATGAAGTTAAATGACTTAACATAGAGGAAACACATAATTACTGCTATCATACAGAATTAATGGAATTAACAATAATTCATCTATGCAACGGAATTCATGATAACATACAAGAATCACAGACATGCAAAACATATCAATTAAGAACAAATTGATACTTATCTTTTAGAATGATGGGTAACACCACCTACTGCATGCAGACCTTCCATGAACCTCCCAGCCTTATACTGCAATGCTCATCACTCTCAGCAGTAGGTTACCCCCGATATGGGACTAAGCTCCACCAGTAAGGGATTCCTAGGCTAGGAAAGGTCAATAGGGAAGTCACATAGTTACAGAGGAAGGATTCTCTCCTAGGAGTCACTTACGCCCACTGCTCATAGAATCTCATTCCCCACATACCTGTCCCACCCCAGGAGTATAAACCTTCATTGTCCTACAGTCCATTGGCTGCTTCACCTCCCTTGCCTTGGGCTTTAGCAACAGGTTTGACCAGAATTATTAGAGTTCTGTAGCAACTACAGGACCCCTTCTAGGATATCTCACTTCCTCAACACACTCTCTCACCTAGAGAGAGTTTCTCATAGGCCTAACAACCTACTTCTTCAACTCAGTTCCAGCACAGTGAGGACACAACAACAAGGCTCAGCAAGGAACAAACAATAAGAGCAAGCCACACTCATTCAAGGATGGACATGACCACCACAGTCAACTGGGAAATTGGGTAGGGACTCCCAAAATGGTAACAGTTAGATGCTAAGACACAACACACTCAGGCGACTACCCAGGTGTGTCGATTCTATAGAAGGCACAGGATTTTCTACATATTTTCCACTGGTTTCTGGGTGCACGATAAGGAAATTACAGAGGTTGACGATGGATACCCGTGAGCTCATACAGAGGATGGAGAGTGGGAGGTCGAACCCCCATCATGGCTCAAATATTGGGTTAAATTGCATGTGCCTGAGCCGACACATGTCACCCATGAAGTTGCATGCACTCTAGCAAGTATGCGTTCCCTTTTCCAGGAACTTAGGATAAAAATATACCTTTCACACAATTTTGAAATAATAATAAATTATTATCTCAAGGACTTATGCCCTCAAGATTATCCCCTCTTCCAACCTTTCAACCCCATATCCCTTACCTAGCCTTGTGGAAGCTTACTCCCCCATCACACTTTCTTTGTGGTCGGTCTACACGCAGTGGTGTTTATATTTTATTAATAATATGCATTATTACAAATACAAAATCAGGCTCCTGGCCTTGGCATATGCCTCACCAGCCTAATAAACACATAAGCTTCTCAGCTTATAATCACTCAGCTCACCAACCTATAGAAAAATTTACAATTCTGCAGGGGCTTGGTCTTGGGGTATTGCATCAGAGATGAAATAATAATTACTCCCTTGATTAGATATACTATGAGCACTCTCCCCTTGATCAGATAGACTATTCTATCTTGATAATGGGGTCATGCCCAACTTTTGGCGTAGATACTCAAACTGAGCTTTTGCAAGCGGTTTAGTGAAGATATCAACAATCTGATCTTTGTATGGAATATAATTAAAAGATACAACAGTGTTGGTTACTTGTTCCCTCAAGAAGTGATACTTGATAGGTATATGCTTGGTCTTGGAGTGAAATTCAGGATTCTTTGACACACTAATTGCACTAGTATTATCACAATGAGTTGGGATTAGTGCATTATACTTTACCTCCAAGTCTGCAAGTGTCTGAATCATCCATAATACTTGGGTACAACAAGTGGCAGCTACAATGTATTCAACTTCTGTAGTCGATAAGGAAATGTAACCTTGCTTCTTTCTCAACCATGCTACAAGAGAATTTCCTAAGAATAATGCACCTCCACTCGTGCTTTTCCTTTCATCCACGCAGTTAGCCCAATCAACATCTGAATAGACTGATAGTTGAAAATTATGATTCCTAGGATACCATAGGCCATAGTTCATTGTTCCTTTCAAGTATCTGGATATTCTTTTGACAGCTAACACATGACTTTGTTTAGGTGCAGCCTGATACCTTCCTACCATTCCAACATTATGCATTATGTCTGGATGGGATGTCGTGATGTGCAATAGGCTTCCCATCATAGACCTATAGGAACTCTGATCAACATCAGGTGAGTCATCATCCTTGCTTAACTTGCATCCAGTGACCATAGGTGTGCTCATAGGTGTAGAATATTCCATTTGAAACCTTTTCAACATTTCTCTTAGATATTTCTCCTGAGAAAGAAATATTCCTTCAGACCTTTGAGTAATTTGCAGACCAAGAAAAAATGATAGTTCCCCTATCATAGACATTTCAAATTTAGACTGCATGGCAGAAGCAAACCATTGTACCAATGAAGCATTATTGCTTCCGAAGATGATGTCATCTACATAGACCAACACAAAGAGAAAATCATTACCCTCTGTTTTGATATATAGATTGTTGTCAATTGTTCCTCTCTTGAACCCTTTGTCTTGAAGATACTTATCTAGTCCGTAATACCAGGAACGATGATCTTGTTTCAACCCATATAAGGATTTCTTCAGCTTGCAGACAAAGTCAGGGTTATCTGACAGTTGGAAATCCTCTGGTTGTTCCATATAGAATTCTTCTTTTAGATCTCCATTTAGAAAAGATGACTTGACATCCATTTGATATACTTTAAACTGTTTATGACAAGCATAGGCAAGAAACATTCTAATAGCTTCTAATCTTGCTATGGGAGCAAATGTTTCATCAAAATCCAGCCCTTCTATTTGAGCATATCCTTTCAAACCAATCTAGCCTTATTTATTACAATATTTCCTTGCTCATTCATCTTATTTTTGTAGACCCATTTGGATCCTATTACATTTTTATTTGTTGGCCTAGGAACGAGTTCCCAAGTGTCATTCTTTTCAATCTAGTCCAGTTCCTCATTCATTGATTTTACCCAATTTACGTATTTACTGGCTTCATTAAATTTCTTGGGTTCCACCATGGATATGAATGCTATATGTGATTGCTCGGTGTCTTTGATTATCCTTCTCCTAGTCTGTACACCTTTGTCTTTCTCACCAATTATCTAACTTTCAAGATGATTCTTTTGAGTAATTATGGAGGAAGGATTTGATGTTGATTGATGTCCTAACTCTTCTTGTCTGGGTATCTCTTCTCCACCTGATTCATCATCTTCTTGTGACTATGAGATTTGTTGTTCTTCATTTTCATTATTCTCATCATATTTTTCATCTGGCTTAGTGCTTATTCTCTGTTGATGTTTTACAAGAGCTTCTTCATCAATTCAGACATCAATACAGTCTACTAATTCATGCATTATTTTGTTAAAACATCTGTATCCTTTACTGTTCGTTTCATATCCTAAGAATATACCTTCATCATCTCTACTATCAAATTTTCCCAAATGATCATCATTATTCTTGATGTAGCATTTAATTCCAAATACTTTGAAGTGCTTGATTGATTTAGGTTGACCAAACCACAACTTATATGGGGTTTTATCACTATTCGGCCTTATATGCGCTTTGTTTAGAATATGAACAACCGTGTGGACAACCTCCACCCAAAAGGTTTGTGAAATGTCCCTTTCACTCATCATATCCCTTACCATCTGCTGAATTGATCTATTTTGGTGTTCTACAACTCCATTTTGTTAAGGAGTACTTGGAATAGTATACTCTCTTTTAATTCCATGTCTGTCACATAATTCTTTGAAGTCTCCTGATAGAAACTCTCCTCCCTTGTTTGAGAAATTTGCCTTTAACTTACTTCCTATCTGATTCTCAGCTAATGCCTTAAACTTTTTGAACTTCTCAAACACATCAGATTTTTCTCTCAGAAAGGAAACTGACGTAAGCGATGGTCCATACAGATCCATATGAACAATTTGAAGTGGTTTCTATGAATATGTGAAACTCTTTCATTTGAATTGAGCACGAGTCAACTTCCCCATTTGACATGATTCACATACTGAGTTATTAGGCTTAGATATTCTTGGAAGGTCTTTCAAAACACCTTCATTATTCATTTTGACAATATGATCAAAATTTAGGTGTCCAAGCCTTCTGTGCCATAACCAACTTTCATCAAATTTTCTTAAATGACATTTCTCCTTATATTCCTTCAGAACGTATACATTGTTTTGAGTTCTAACCCCTTTTGCAATTATCTCTCCTGTGTTTGTTGTCTTTATTTTACAATTCTTGGCAGTGAAAGTGAATTCACATCCTCTGTCACATATTTGACTGACACTATGAATATTATGATTTAAACCATCAACAAATAATACATCTTGAGATTTTCTTCTTCCATTACTTAAGCTTACTAGACCTTTACCTTTGATCTTTCCTCAAGCATCATTTCCAAAGGTCACACTCCCTGATTTATTTTCTTTGAGTGATAGGAACTTAATTTTGTCACCTGTCATATGACTGGAGTATCCGCTGTCAATATACCAAGGGTATTTTTGTCTTTGAGCTGACAACACTAATGCACACTTGTTATCATCATTCTTCTTCCAAACCTTGATGTTTTCAGCTTTGTGAATTGAATCTGTCATATAGTTCTTTAAGAAGCAGTCTGCAGTTTTATGTCCATAATTATGGCAGATGTAACATTATGGTTCATTGAATAAAGGATCATAATGATTGTTATGCTCAATCTGCGTCTTTTTCCTAGCCATCACATGATTTGCAGTCTGTGGCTGTTTGTTACTTGGTTGTCTCATTCTTTGTTGTGGTAGGTATTTATTCCTTGGTTGTCTTGATTGTTCATGTCTAAATATTAAAGAACAATTTATAGCTTTGTGGACAAAGTTAGAGTAGTAAAAACAATATCCATAGAAAAAATCTTTGTACCTGGAAAATGGATGTCTTCTTTGAGCAGGTCGATTTCTTCCATGCTAATGATTTCCTTGAGAAGAGGGTGCATTATTTATTTATTCTACATATTTAGTTCTGGTAGCTTCTCTTTCACTCCTCCTTGGCGACTGATTCTCTTCCTTTGTTTCTGCAGGTTTGTTGTTGTCAATGGTTGTAGATTTGACAAACTTGATGGATTCTTTGTTGCTTGGCTGAACATTACTTGATCCTTATTCATAACCCAAACCAGTTTTCAACTTTGAATTCCTTTGTTGATTCAGAATGGAGGCTAATCCTTCTTAGGCTTTAATACTTGTCAGATTTTGATGATATAAGGCCTGCAATTTCTCTAGATCTTTTCTGACAGTCACTACTTCAACCTTCAACATATTAATTTCTTCACATGGTTCCTTGCATGTTTTCTCATACATGAGCAATAACTATTTTTTTTTTCTTTTATTTTCTCTGAGTCTATCAATTGCTTCCATGGCACTGACAAGTTCTCCTTCAAGATCTACTACTGCTTCACAATAAATGAACTCACTTTCTTTATCTTCAGTGTTTATATCTTCTAACTCTATTATCATGATATCATTTAGTTTATCTTCAATAGAAGAGTCACTTCTTTCATCATCTGAGGGATCATTATCATTGTTTACACAAAGGATTTTCTTCTTAAAATGATTCTCTTTATAGACCTTCTTGTGTTTGTGCTTCTCTTCATTGTCATATGTATGATCCTTTCTTTTGTGAGGACACTTAGATGCAAAATGACCTATATTACCACAGTTGAAACATTTGAAGGGCATTTTACATTTGTACTTTCCTGATCCTTTCTTCAGTCTTCTCACAAAAATTGCTTCAATCTCATCTATATCGGAGTCTGTGTTTTTCTCTACTTTAAAAGATGCCTCTCTTGTAGTGAATTTATCTTTGGTGATTCTCATTTCATAATCAGTTAGGGTTCCAAGAAGTTGATCTACTGTCAACGTTTTGAGATCAACTATTTCCTCTATAGCAGATACCTTTGAGTTAAATCTATCAGGAAGAGATCTTAATATTTTCTGGACTAGAAAATATTCAACTATCGTTTCACCTAGGCCTTTCATAGTGTTGACAAGTTCTTCTATACGTAATAAGTACTTACTAATAGTTTCATCTTCATCCATCTTTAGCTGATCAAATTTCAGTCTGTGAGTCTGAAGTTTTGCGTCTTTAACCTTTTCATTACCTTCATAACTACATATCAGCTTGTCCCACATAACTTTTGTTGAATAATAGTGCATGAATTTGACAAACTTGGCTTCAGCAAGTCTAATGAGGAAGGAATTCATTTCTTTTGCAATAAAGATAAACTCCAACTTATCATATTTTTAGGCCAAGACTACAGGCTTGACATATCCCATTTCAACGACATCCCAAACATCAACACCCAAAGACATTAAATGTGTTCTCATCCTTATTTTCCAGAAGGCAAAGTTTGTTCCATCAAACAGAGGGGGTCTATTAGTTTAACTTCCATCATGAATAGTCATGCTCAAGCTTAAGTATCTACCTTTGATCAAAGGCACCGACTTTGATACCAATTGTTGGAAATATAACTGAGTAGAGGGGTGGGGTTGAATCAATTATGTATATAATCTTGAAACTTTTCTTTTTATTTATGATTCTTTCTATATTATTATTTAATGTGTTGCTGATAACTTAACATGCATAGATATACAATGATCAATCACACAGAATACACAAAAAAACTGATTTTCCTAAGGAAACCCATAAAAGGTTAAAACCTATTCTTCTTAGGATGTCAATCAAGCTCCAACTTTCATGTACATCACAGTCTTTGAGCTCCAACTCAAATACGAGGCTACAACCTATGATAGCAAGCTATAACTTGCAGAGAGTACCAACTCTCAGATTTATCTAGCACCAACTAGATGGAAGCACCAACTCTCAGGTTTCTCTAGCACCCACTAGATGGAAGCACCAACTCCCATAATATATTATAGCACCAACTAGAATTTAGAGGACTGCAATCCTCCCTAGTACCATCCTACCACCCTGATTGAATCTTACAAAACTTTACTTACTCGTTCTGTCTCTGATATGGTCTGTTACAACTTAATGTCTCCTTCGCCTTATTCAACTTCTATGCTTGATCCAGGTGGATATCGATGGCCACCCACCTTTTCCAGCTGGCTCAAAAAAACATTCTTGCAATTTTGGTAATTTACTATTTTTAGTAGTTGTTCGGGTACTGAACCTCCGGAGCCGTTTTGAGGCCCTAAACAACGTTTTTTTGGGTATGTTGCAATCAAAAAATTTCATCATAAAATTTTTGTCAAAAGTTTTAGTCCTCAGATATATCTTTCCAATGGGCTATTTTACACCTAAAGTGAAGATCGTATGCAAAATTTACGGACCTGGTAAGTTGATGTACTAACTTACCCAAAACGGGGCCCACATGACTTTTGGCGCTTCATCTCCTAAGGTTAGGTTTTTGGATGTATAAAGTTTTTGACACCTGTTTATTGTAAAAATGCCTTCAGAGCCTCATTGTAATCATCTTCTTGCGAGTCAGCGTAGCCATCACATCTCTTCTCAGAGATAAGCCACCACCATTCCAACAAGCTTGTTTTTTGCTGCATTTTACAGTTTCATCTTATTTCCTTATTGAATAGAAAACCAGTTTTACTGTATCTCTGTTATTTTGTGTTAAGCATATGTTAATAATCTATAATCATTTCATTATACTCATAAAATCTGGATTGGTGGTATTAGAGGGGTCTGCTCGCTATTGTCTTAATGCATGTCCCCAACGAGGTCAGAGTACAAAGAATTGGGTCTTGAGCTTGTTTCTCTTGAGGACCAAATATCTCGCACACCCAAGCGACCTCTCATGGTAGGAGAAAATAAAGATGATGGGACAAGAGATCCTTTCAAAATGTTGCTTGAGGAATCCCTCACGCAACAGAGGAATGAGATGATGGATAGTTTCACACAAATCCTTCGATGGCTACCCACACACGTCACCTTGTGGAAGGGGTCAACACTCCATTTACTCTCGCATATCGGGAGTTTGTGAGGTAAGAGCTAGAAGGCATGACGTTGAAACTCGTGAAGGTGCGAGTGGCGAAAGGAGCTAGAATCAAGCCTAGTCAGCGGTCGCACACAGAAGGTGCTGACAGAGAAGGAGCCGTAACCATTTCATGATCTCGAGTATCACGGATTTGAGAAGGAAGAGTCGAGGTCATGACTCACGAACTTGCGAGATTCCGAGCTGTGAAAAAGGACCTGTGGATCGATTTGAAGGTAGATTCCAGCATGGAATCCGAAAGAGCCGATCTGGCTCAAAGGGGTTAAAGAACGATCCTGTGAGCGGATCTCATCCCAGTTTTTCATCAGAGCCTGATACTTGTCTGTAGATTTCAGGCAGGGAAGCAGAAGGAGCAGAAAGGAGACAGAGTGTTGGAGACTCTGTGAATGATTGCTTGCAAGTGAGCAGCAGGTTTGCCAGGAGAGCAGACAAGGACAACGATATGGCTACTGAAGGCCGAAGATACACTGGAAAGAAAAGCCTAGAGTTGATGAGAACATCTAAAATAGATGAAGAGATCGCTGATATAAGGGCGGAGATAGAAAAGCTTGCATTGCGGATGCAACAGAACGCTAGGTCGAGATGGGTATATGAATGGCCCATGAGGAAGTCGAAGGTAAAATCTCCAGTCAAGGAGTTGATGGCTAGAAGATAGCGTAGGCTGTTAAGAAGGTGGTTGAGGCATGCTGAAAACCACAACAGAACAGAGAAAAGGGTTCAGATATGTAAACCAGAGACTAGGAGAAGTCTCAGTAGTAAGGATGAAATGGGATCGAATGAAGATCGCAAGCACTGCCAGGAGGGCAAAGAAGAAATTCTCGATTGCCAGGTGGGAAAAGAATTGAGATCAACTGAGGATATCATAGACTATCATGAAGAAAACCAGGGAATTTCACATTGCCAGGTGGGCAATGGATCAAGATCGCTACAGGATCTCATGGACTGCCAGGAGGGCAGCAAAGAGTTTTCAATTTGCCAGGTGGGCATGTGAACAGAGATGGGATCAGTTGATTCCATAGACTGCCAGGAGGGAAACAGTGAAATCCCATATTGCTAGGTGGGCAGGGATAAGTAGGTGAGGCTATGTGAGAGTCTCATGAACTCAGAGGTGAGTTTGGATAAGTTGATGCAGCTTACAAAGGAGGAAGATCTGAGGAATCTTATGATGATTGGAGGAATTCAGATATTCCTGCAACATAGCCCAGAGGACGCCAAAGTCTGTATTGCAGATGAGGTAGTAATAGCAGAAGTAGGACAGTTAGGTGAAACTGTCAGAGAAGCATTGGAGCAGACTTGGGGAGCTGCCCAAGAAGCAGAAGATGATGATGAGCATTCTGAGGAGTGGCTCAATACTTTCAGCCAGGAAGCTAAAAAGACTGCAGCATTTGAGCTTGCAGAAGAAGAAGAAGAAGAAGAAGTAGACAGCATTAATTTGGATGATCTGTATGAAAAAGTTGAATCCCTGGAGAGAAGGGTGATAGTGCAAAGCATGCACATCTAACAGGTGAAGTTGGAAGCAGATGAAGAAGGCATGGGAGATCACAGTGATCTACCCAATTGCAGAAAATTTTTACAGCTAGAGAGACTGCATGAACAGGGCCAACCATTAGAGTAGCTGGACGAAGTGATCAAGGAGATCAAGAAACTGATGATTAGGTCAACAAAAAATATTAGCGAGGAGAAGCTGAGCATAAGGAAGGCAATAGCAGCAGTAGCAGCAACAAGGAGATGGAGCAGATGAATAGCTCAAGAAATTTGTTTGGGATCCAGGAGGATTTCAAAAGATGAGAAAGGAAGCTCATGAGCAGGAGCTCATGAATTTTGCAGCTGAGGAGTATGATGCAGAAGAATCTCTCCACGTCAGCTAGCCAGCCATGTCAGTGCATGCGTTCAAGGCTAAAGAGAGGCGCAGCCCTCATCTTCAATTTTGAAGGAATTTCTAGACATATTGTCCTTGGGAACAACCTACCGATATGCCATCAAAATCGAACAAAAGCTCAAACAAAAGATGTGGCAATCTGGGCCTGGGAACCTGATGCAGGAGCATCTCTCCACATTATCCAGCTAGCCAGCCAGCCACGTCAGCATGTGCATTCAAGGCTGAAGAGAGGCACAACCCTCGTCTTCAATTTTGAATTTTAATGAATGTAATTTAATGTCTTATGCTAGTGAGCCGTGAAGCTGTGCTTTTCACAGGCGTAGAAGTAGGTAGGCCATTAATGCTTTGAAGGCTGAGATCTAGAGCCAGATGGTGGACTAGACAACCCATTCAATGTAATTAAATAGGGTAGGTAGATTGGAGGGAAGAGCTCAAAGATCCCCCTCATGTAAAATATCTTTAATTTGGTAATTGTATCTAAATAGTAGAGAGTCTACGAGGAGAGAGCAGAAGAGAAGAGTCGAGACCTTGTTACAGTCTGAGCTCATAACACCTTCGTAAAGAGACAATTTGATGAATACAAACCAGAGCAGATTTTCCTGCATGTTGTTTGTGTTATGTGAGTGTCTTTGTGTGTTCTTTATGCTATAGATGTATACTAGACATTTGCAGGGAGTTATTTTGATTTCAGGCTTGAGAGGTTCTTTGTGGTTTCATGCCAGGAGGGCATGACAAAGTACCGCGGTCTCTGAATATCAGTGCATATATGCACTCCTGAACTTTACAAAGTCAGACAAAGACAGAAACTGAAATCATCAATTCAGAGTCAGACCTGTGAGGTTACTGAAGACCTGAGGAGGCAAGGCTGTGGAGAACACAGTTGCAGACAGAATATCTGAGGAGTTCTGTAAATCTCTGCCAGGTGGGCATTGAGAAGGTGCAAGCAGTGCACAGAGAAAGAACTCTGTTGTGAGTTCATAAGAAGCAAGAATCACTGAGGATTCTTGATACTCTGCCAGGAGGGCATTGAGTAAGTGCCAGAGTGCACAGGAGGAACTCTTTGAGTTCAGAGATAGAGGAAGAATCCAGAGAAGGATCTTCGCAGGATTGTCGAACACCCTAAGTACTCAACAATAAGTTGTTTGAGTAGAAGGATAGCCAAGAGGGCATATGAATTCTCTAGTTGAGGGAGAAAGGAAAAAGGATGAGTTTCCTTGGAGGTTGAAGCTACAGGAAAACTTAGGACGGATAACACTTTGTGTGTGCGTGAAGACTTTGCAAGAAGTGCAGAAGCTGAAGAATCCTTTGAGGATTTGAGGAGAGAAGCTCAGGTGGAACGACGCCATTGAGAATGCAGGCGGGACTTAGGACTAAAAGCTCACAGAAGCAAGGTAAAGGTCGAGGCCTTTAGCCATAGAGAAATCTTCCAAGTAGCGGAAGGAAGCACATGCTCAGGAGGGAGAGTACAACTGCCATTGGATCAGACCAGAGAAGAGATCTCAGCCATCGAATTTCCCACGTTCAGGGAGCAGCGAAGGAGTGCACAGAGAAGGTACGGATCTGAACCATCAGATATTAGCCATAGAACTCGACAACCTTTAGATCTGTCAGAAGTTACGAGGGGGTTAAGCCCTCATACAATAGAACGGAGATGAAAGTCCCGAGAAGGAATTTGTATCGGGATATCGACGTTCGGGAGTTCGGGAGTCCGGAGGATGAGAGTCCAGGCACTCGACCTTAGAAGACGCGAAATAGTGAAAGAGTCTAAGTCGTCTGATTGGAAGTACATGCATCGTGAGATTACCCATATCGAGGGTTCAGACATCGGAGGTTAGAAAGGGAAGTCCTTCAACTTCGCGAGTGGCGAAACTACGAAGAAAATCAGGACTGTCCATTGGAGAGTGGATAGGTGGCATACTCGCTGACACGGAGGTCAAACCTTTGTTGACCATTTCAGGGTTTCATGAGTCGGAAGACCGAGAGCACAGCATTAGGATTCACGAAGTCGTGAAGTCCAAAATTCCAAAAAGGCAGGAAGTTCCATCGTGGGACCCGCGTAGACGATGTGTCAGAATTTAGCCATTTCGGCATATCAAAGGATAAGGGGTCGAGAATTTCATCCCAAAAGTCCCGAAGCGGTGAGTAGCGAAGTCGTGAAAGAATATAAGCCATCCATCGGAGGAGGACAGGTGGCAGAGATTGAAAGGATCTCGCAAACTCAGAGGTTCGCAAGGTGAGAGCCCAAGAGTTGGGGGTTCCAAGTCTCAAAGTCATGAAAGGCGAAGTCGCGAAGTGCCGAAGCTGGGCACGAGAGACACGAAGGTAGAATCATAAAGTGGGCTTGGGAAGTAGACTAAAGGACACACGTCACCTAGTGGAAGGGGTCAACACTCCATTGACTCTCGCATATCGGGAGTTTGTGAGGTAAGAGCTCGAAGGCACGACATTGAAACTCGTGAAGGTGCGAGTGGCAAAAGGAGCTAGCATCAATCCTAGACGACGGTCGCACACAGAAGGTGCTGACAGAGAAGGAGCCGTAACCATTTCGCAATCTCGAGTATCGCGTATTAGCGAAGGAAGAGTTGGGGTCATGACTCACGAACTCGTGAGATTGCGAGCTGTGAAAAAGGACCTGTGGATCAATTTGAAGGTAGATTCCAGCAGGGAATCCGAAAGAGACGATCTGGCTCAAAGGGGTTAAAGAACGATCCTATGAGCGGATCTCATCCCAAGGGCCAATAGGTCTACTGCAGTTGGCATCAAAGCCTGATACTTGTCTGTAGATTTCAGGCAGGGAAGCAGAAGGAGCAGAAAGGAGACAGAGTGTTGGAGACTCTGTGAATGATTTTTTGCAAGTGAGCAACAGGTTTGCCAGGAGAGTAGACAGGGACAACGATATGGCTACTGAAGGCCGAAGATACATTGGAAAGAAAAGCCTAGATCTGATGAGAAGATATGAAATAGATGAAGAGCTCGCTGATATAAGGGCAGAGATAGAAAAGGTTCATTGCGGATGCAGCAGAACGCCAGGTCGATATGGGTATACGAATGGCCCATGAGGAAGTCGAAGGTAAAATGGCCAGTCAAGGAGTTGATGGCTAGAAGACAGCGTAGGTTGTTAATAAGGTGGTTGAGGCATGCTGAAAACCTCAACAGACCAGAGAAAAGGGTTCAGATATGTAAACCAGAGACTGGGAGAAGTCTCAGTAGTAAGGATGAAATGGGATCGAATGAAGATCACAAGCACTGCCAGGAGGGCAGAGAAGAAATTATCGATGCCAGGTGGGAAAATAATTGAGATCATCTAAGGATCTCATAGACTGTCATGAAGAAAACCAGGGAACTTCACATTGCCAGGTGGGCAATGGATCAAGATCACTGCAGGATCTCATGGACTGCTAGGAGGGCAGCAGAGAGTTTTCAATTTGCCAGGTGGGCATGAGAACAAAGATGGGATCAGTTGATTCCATAGACTTCCAGGAGGGCAACAGGGAAATCCCATATTGCCAGGTGGGTAGGGATAAGTAGGTGAGGCTATGAGAGAGTCTCATGAACTCAGAGGTGAGTTTGGATCAGCAGATGCAGCTGACAAAGGAGGAATATCTGAGGAATCTTCTGATGATAGGAGGAATTTATATATTCCTGCCACATAGCCTAGAGGATGCCAAAGTCTGTGTTGCAGATGAGGCAGTAATAGTAGAAGTAGGACAGTTAGCTGAAACTGTCAGAGAAGCATTGGAGCAGACTTGGGGAGCTACCCAAGAAGCATAAGAGGATGATGAGCATTCTCAGGAGTGGCTCAATACTTTCATCCAGGAAGCTGAAAAGACTGCAGCATTTGGGCTTGCAAAAGAAGAAGAAGAAGAAGTAGGCAGCATTAGTTTGGCTGATCTGTATGAATATATTGAAGCTCTGGAGAGAAGGGTGATAGTGCAAAGCATGCACATCCAACAGGTGAAGTTGTAAGCAGATGAAGAAGGCATGGGAGATCACAGTGATCTACCCAATTGCAGAAAATTTTTACAGCTAGAGAGACTGCATGAACAGGGCCAGCCACTAGAGCAGCTGGACAAAGTGATCAAGGAGATCAAGAAACTGATGCTCAGGTCAACAAAAACTGTCAGCAAGGAGAAGCTGAGCAGAAGGAGAGCAGCAGTAGCAGTAGCAACAACAAGGAGATGGAGCGGATGAACAACTCAAGAAATTTGTTTGGGATCCAGAAGGATTTCAAAAGATGAGAAAGGAAGCTCATGAGCAGGAGCTCATGAATTTTGCAGCTAAGGAGTATGATGCAGAAGCATCTCTCCACATCAGCCAGCCAACCACGTCAGTGCATGCATTCAAGGCTAAAGAGAGGCGCAACCCTCGTCTTCAATTTTGAATTTGAATGAACGTAATTTAATGTCTTAGGTTGGTGAGCTGTGAATCGTTCTTTGCATAGGCATAGAAGTAGGTAGGCCTTTAATGCTTTGAAGGCTGAGATCTAGATCCAGATGGTAGACTAGACAACCCATTCAATGTAATTGAATAGGGTAGGTAGATTGGAGGGAAGAGCTCAAAGAGCCCCCTCATGTAAAATATCTTTAATTTGGTATTTGTATCTCAATAGTAGAGAGTCTACGAGGAGAGAGTAGAAGAGAAGAGCCAAGACCTTTTTACAGTCCGCGCTCAGAACACCTTTGTAAAGAGACAATTTGATTAATATAAACCAGAGCAGATTTTCCTGCATGTTGTTTGTGTTATGTGAGTGTCTTTGTGTGTTCTTTATGTTGTAGATGTATACTAGACATTTGCAGAGAGTTGTTTTGATTTCAGGCTTGAGAGGTTCTTTGTGGTTCCATGCCAGGAGGGCATGACAGAGTACTGCGGTCTATGAATACCAGTGCATAGATGCACTCCTGAACTCTGCAGAGTCAGACAAAGACATGCCAGTGGGCACAGAAACTGAAATCATCAATTCAGATTCAAACCTGTGAGGTTACTGAAGACCTCAGGACGCAAGTCTGTGGAGAACACAGTTGCAGACAGAATCTCTGAGGAGTTCTGTAAAGCTCTGCCAGGTGGGCATTGAGCAGGTGCAAGGAGTGCACAGAGAAAGAAATCTGCTGTGAGTTCATAAGAAGCAAGAATCATTGAGGATTCTTGATACTCTTCCAGGAGGGCATTGAGTAAGTGCCAAAGTGCACAGGAGGAACTCTTTGAGTTCATAGATAGAGGAAGAATCCAGGGAAGGATCTTTGCAGGGTTGCTGAACACCCTGAGTACTCAGCAATAAGTTGTTTGAGTAGAAGGATAGCCAGGAGGGAATTTGAATTCTCCATCTGAGGGAGAAAGGAAAAAGGATGAGCTTCCTTGGAGGTCGAAGCTACAGGAAAACTCAGGACGGATAAAACTTTGTGTGCGCATGAAGACTCTGCAAGAAGCGCAGAAGCTGAAGAATCCTTTGAGGATTCGAGGAGAGAATCTCAGGTGGAACGACACCATTGAGAATGTAGGTGGGACTTAGGATTAAAAGATTGCAGAAGTAAGGTAAAGGTCAAGGCCTTTAGCCACAGAGAAATATTCCAAGTAGTGGAAGGAAGCGCATGCTCAGGAGGGAGAGTACAGCTGCCATTGGATCATACCAGAGAAGAGATCTGAGCCATCAAATTTCCCACGTTTAGGGAGTAGCGGAGGAGTGCATAGAGAAGGTACGGATCTGAACCATTATATATTAGCCATAGAACCTGACAGCCTTTAGATCTGTCAGGAGTTGTGAGGGGGTTAAGCCCTCATACAGTAGAATGAAGATGAAAGTCTCGAGAAGGAATTCGTATCGAGATATCGACGTTCAAGAGTTCTAGAGTCCGGGCACTCGACCTCAAAAGTCGCAAAATAGAGAAAGAGTCTAAGCCGTCTGATTGGAAGAACACGTGTCACGAGATTACCCGTATCGGGGGTTCGAACATCGAAGGTTAGAAAGGGAATAAATTCAACTTCGTGAGTGGCGAAGCTGCGAAGAAAATCAAGACCATCCATCAGAGAGTGGACAGGTGGCATACTCGCCGACACGGAGGTCAAACCTTTGTTGACCATTTCAGGGTTTCATGAGTTGGAAGACTGAGAGCACAGCATTAGAATTCACGAAGTCGCGAAGTCCGAAATTCCAAAAAGGCGGGAAGTTCCATCATGGGACCCGTGTAGATGACGTGTCAGAATTTTGCCATTTCAGCATATCGGAGTGTAAGGGGTCGAGACTTTCGTCCCGAAAGTCTTGAAGTGGCGAGTAGCAAAGTCATGAAAGAATCTAAGCCATCCATCGGAGGAGGATAGGTGGTAGAGATCAAAAGGATCTCGCGAACTCGGAGGTTCGTAGGGTGAGAGCCCAAGAGTTGAGTGTTCCAAGTCCTGAAGTCGCGAAGTGCCGAAGCCGAGCATGAGAGACACGAAGGTAGAATCATGAAGTGGGACTGGGAAGTAGATCGACAGACACACGTCACCTGGTGGAAGGGGTCAACACTCTGTTGACTCTCGCATATCGGGAGTTCGTGATGTAAGAGATCGAAGGCACGACGTTGAAACTCGCCAAGGTGCGAGTGGCGAAAGGAGATAGCATCAAGCCTAGCCAGTGGTCGCACACAGAAGGTGCTAATAGAGAAGGAGCCATAACCATTTCATCATCTTGGGTATCGCAGATTTGAGAAGGAAGACTCGGGGTGACGACTCGCGAACTCGCGAGATTGCGAGCTACGAAAAAGGACCTGTGGATCGATTTGAAGGTAGATTCCAGTAGGGAATCCGAAAGAGTCGATATGGCTCGAAGGGGTTAAAGAATGATCTTGTGAGCAGATCTCAGCCCGAGGGCCGATAGGTCTACACCAGAACCCCTCATAGAAAAAGTCAAGAAAGGGTTTCCCCAACCCACAGAACAAAGGAAAAAGAAAAGATGGATAGTATTCGGAAAACCAGTCCAAACCGCAAGAAAAGAAGGACACCAGAAAGACAAAGAAATATACTAGGAAGTGGTGCGACTTCCATAAGAGCCCTTGGAAAAACATTGTGGACTGCCACTCAAAGCATTCACTGGTGGCCGAAGTGAAAGCCTCTGAATCATATGCGGGTTCTGACTTTGAGTTGGAACTAGAAAGGGGAAGATGGATCATTTATGCGGAACCCAGTGCCACCGTTGCTACCACCAAGCTCCAACCTGATGAACCAGACGAGCCAGAAGAAGGAGAGTGCCTCTTCCATTCACAGATGTGGGTAAAAGGAACCCCACTACACTTCATCATTGATAGTGGTAGCAAGAAGAACTTTATATCAACAGAGGTTGTCAAGCGGTTGGCCCTGCCAACAACGCCGCACCTACAACCCTACACCATTGGATGGCTCTGCCAAGGAAGCGATCTCCCTGTCATCCAACAGTGTCGACTGTTGTATGACATCAAGACCTTCAAAGACGAGGTATTGTGTGATGTTGCTCCTCTCAAAGTTTTTAATGTTCTTTTGGGCCAACCTTATTTATGGAAATTTCATGTTGTATATGAGTCTAGGCCTTATAGTATTATTATTACTTTGAACAGAAAATTGTACAGGATACCTGAGGCAGTCCCACCTAGTACTATTTCCTTGATCTTTTCCCGGTAATGCAGGAAGGTCATCTCTCAGATGGGGAAGTTTTTACTCTTCATGATTCACTCTCGGAATGAGAAAAAGATCACAGCCACATCCAGGGTCTCTACGGCCGACATCTCCACACAACAGAAGAAAGTAGATAAGATCATCAAAGAATACTTAGATATCTTCTCCTCACCTACCAGGGTACCTTTGCACTGTCAGGTCAAGCACCCCATCGATATGACCCCCGGAGCATTGTTTCCCAATGAGCCAATCTATCTTCTCTCTATGCTAGAGAATCAATAGATCAAGCGACATATCCAATAACTACTCCACAAGGGGCACATTTGTCCCAACTCATCACCTTCTGGGAGCCTAATCATGTTGGTATAGAGATGGAACTTGGCGACTCTGCATTGATTATTGAGCCCTGAATAAAATCAGAGTCAGAAATTGGTACCCAATTCCTCGAATAGACGACCTCCTTGATCAAATCACAAGGACCAAATACTTCAGTAAGATTGATCTAAAGTCTGGATACCACTAGGTCCCGATAGAACATAAAGATGTATGGAAGACCGCCTTCAAGTCGAAGGAAGGCCTTTTTAAATGGTTGGTCATGCCCTTTGGTTTGACAAATGATCCAACCACTTTCATGAGGATGATGGATGATATCCTGCGACCATTCACCAATACTTTTTTAGTGGTGTATCTGGATGACATTCTCATTTACAACAAGACTTGGGCAGAACACTTGCAGCATATTCAACAAGTTTTGCACACCCTGCGACAACACAAGCTATATGCCAACTTGGAAAAATTCTCCTTCGGCATGGACAAGGTCCATTACCTAGGCTACATCGTTGATTAGTATGGTTTACATGTGGATCCAACCAATATCCAAGTCATCCATGACTAGCCAGCCCCAACCACACTCACTAAGCTTCAAAGCTTCTTGGGCCTTGCCAATTTTTACCGTAGGTTTGCGTTGGGATTTTCCCATATTCTATGGCCCCTCGGCCAAATAACCAGTGGTGGTGGTAAGGAAAAATTTAGGTGGGGCTGGTCCCAAAAACAAGCGCTCAATGATTTGAAGCAGTGCTTGTGCTCAACCCCAGTACTTTCACTACTAGACCTACAAAAACCCTTTGAGATCGAGACAGATGCTTCAAACTATGTTGTGGGAGCCATTCTCACTCAGCATGGCCACCCTATGGCCTATCATAGTGAGACACTATCAGATGTTTTCCGTAAGTACCCTATTTATGACAAATAAATTTACTTCATTGTGCAAGCCTTTTGCCAATGGAGACATTACATTCTTGGGAAGGAGACAGTCATCCACACTGATCATAAGCCACTGTAATTCATGCAGACACAAGGAAAATTACAGAATCACCACCATCAAAAGTGGTCCACATACTTACAACAATTCCACATCAACATCAAGTATAAAACATGAAGCACCAATCTTGTCACCGATTGCCTCAGTAGACCGCCAATCGCGACACTCACCATGGTGCTAGACTCTTGCGACCATGAGACCTCTAGATGGACCCAACTCTATGAGATAGACCTAAACTTCGCCACCACCTACCAAATATTGGGTGCAANTTGTCAATAATTTCCATCTTCAAGATGGGTTGTTGTGTCGTGTGAACCTTAATTGCATTCCATCAAGCGAGCAAGCGAAGATGATTTGGGAATCCCACTATGGGTGGAAAGGCACTTCGGTGTTTAAGAGACAGTGGAGATGCTACAAAAACATTTCTACTGGTTTAAACTTCGACAGGATGTCAGCAAGTATATTAGGTCCTGCACTGCCTACGCTATTGCCAAACCGACCACTAAGAAACAAGGCATGTACACCCCTCTTCCTACTTTTGACAGGCCATGGGAATCCATCTCAATGGACTACATGTTGGGCCTCCTGTCTACCAAGCATGGAAATGACTGTGTTTTTGTGGTTGTTGATTGTTTTTCTAAGATGGCGATTATGGTTGCCTGCAAGAAAAGAATCACAATAGAAGCCACTGCCAAGCTCTTCTTTGAACGAGTCTGGGTACATTTTGTAATCCCACAAACCATTGTCTTAGATCAGGATAGTCGATTTATCAGCACATTCTGGTCGAGCCTCTGGTCATTCTTGGACACCAAGCTCACCAAATCCATGGCCTTTCACAGTTCACCCCCAGACAAATGGCCAAACCGAGGTCGTAAATAAAATGATCATGCATATCCTATGCATGTATAATTCCAAGCACCCTCACACATGGGATGAGAGTCTTCCCTATGTCCAACATAGCTACAATCGAGCCCTTCATAGCTCAACCGACCACAGTCCCTTTCAGGTGGGGTTGGGATTCCAACCATTGGGTCCCATAGATGTTGCACTTCCCATTGCGGTCACCTTAACTGACTCATCTCCTGCTCCAACTAAAGATGACAAAGCCACTCAGTTCATTGAGCATATCCAACACATCTGCCAATAGGTTCATGATATCCTAAAGAAGTCCAGTGACAAGTACAAGCAGTGCCATGATCAACATCGAGTGCCACATAAGTTTCAGGTGGCCGACAAATTTTGGTTGCACTTGCAGAAAGAACGCCTTACAGGACCCCATCGGAAGCTTCACCCAATCCATTATGGGTAGTAAACCATCAATAAGGCTGTGGGGGATAATTCTTTTTAGCTCAACATTCCTCCTTTCCTTGGCCTGCACCCATCGTTTAACGTGGACCTCCTTCGGCTTTATTTCCCACCATTATTGGACACCTTAGACGTAGCATAACAATTGACACCAATAGAGATCAACCCCGACTGCATACAATAGGAATCCAATGATAATATTGTGGAAACATAGATCTAGGTCACTCGACAACAAAGGATCTAGCTTTATCGAGTCGTCAAAGCAGGGCAGCTCCTGCACCAAGGCAAGTGGCTCAGCCGGGGCCAAATTCAACAGAAATTTCCTCATCTGATGGGGGAACTTGATGCAATGGAGACCATTTCTTCCTAAGGAGGGAGGATTGATCCAGGTGTATAGTGGTGCCCACCCACCTTTTCCAGCTGGCTCAAAACAACATTCTAGCAATTTTGGTAATTTACTATTTTTAGCAGTTTTTCGGGTCCTGAACTTCTAGAGCCGTTTTGAGGCCCTAAACGATGTTTTTTTGGGTATGTTGTGGCCAAAAAATTTCATCATGAAATTTTCATCAATAGTTGTATTCGTTGGATATATCTTTCCAACGGAATATCATACGCCTAAAACGAAGATCGTATGCAAAAGTTACGACCCCGGGAAGTTGATGTACTAACTTACCCAAAACGGGGCCCACATGACTTTTGGTACTTCATCTCCTAGTCTTAGGTTTTTGGATGTCTAGGGTTTTTGACACTCCTGTTTATTGTAAAAAATGCCTTCAGATCCTCATTGTAATCATCTTCTTGCGAATGAGCGCAACCGTCACATCTCTTCTCAGAGATAAGCCGCCACCATTCCAACAAGCTTGTTTTCCGCTACATTTTACAGTTTCAGCTTATTTCCTTATTGAATAGAAAACCAGTTTTGCTGTATCTCTGTTATTCTGTGTTAAGAATATGTTAATAATATGTAGTCATTTCGTTCTGCTCATAAAATCCATATCAATTCTCTTCTCTTTTTCCTCCTGCACTCAACACCGCTGTGTTTTCAGCTTCTCTTATGCCTTTTATGCTCTGTGTTGCCTCTGCCTTCTTTGCACTGCAACTCTGATCCTCACTTTAGATCATGCAATGTATCTCCTTCTACCACATCCATATCTCTCGAGAGAATCACACTATTTTCTCTGTTCTACATGTCTTTCTCACGTCGAGTCCTCTGCCTGATCATCATAACAACTCTTCATCTTCTCTAGCGGTTATCTTGAATCTGTTCATCATCACTGGTCGTTATCCTGAGATTCTTTGGCTTCTCTGTCAGCCGCAAATCTTTGTCTTATTTGGTAGTTACAATCAGTCATTTTGGATTCTTTGGATTCTAAGCCCCTTCCTTTACGTGACCACTGATTATGACCACATGCCTATTCAAAAGGCGCTTCACGATCTCGGTCTTAGCGAGTGCTAGCTCCTTCTTTCGATATGACCTTGGGTGATGATCTCATGTGACCACGCGATTGCGAGTATGACCAAAGGAGGTTTGAGGGAAACCTTCTTTTTTCCCTGCAATTCACTACAGAACTCCACGTATGACTTTGGCAATACCTTGGTTTTGATTGCGGCCCGCTCAAGAGAAATTAAGACCTAAGCATGTTTTGGTCCCACAATTGAGCATGACCGTTGATCTCTAATCCCTTGTTGATGCCACTTAATAGACGGTTCCTGTCTGCCTTCCTTTCCTCCTTCCATGCATGATCCCAAATCTGCATGATCTGTTGACACATAGCTCCTTTCCAAATCAATGGCTACGGTTTATTTTGTGATCCGGGCTTCGGGAGTTTGAACTCTCAAACCATGATTTCCTCCATTCGTCAATCTTCTGGAGTCGATGATATTCGGAAAACTGTCCTTCTCAATCAATGGTTCTACCTCCACTTCGGGAATTTGACCTTTCAACCAGATCAACGGTTCTATGGCCCCTTTCTCGGTCAACAATCGAGATCTCCTTCGGATCTCCGGACTTATGAAATCTCAAGTCTCAAACTTTACTTCCCCTCGAAGTATGCACATTACTTCCACATGTCCTTTCTAATGTGGTCTGCCGCATGTCCTCATTGACATGGTCTGTTGACGTGGGTGAGATGTGTAGGCAGTGTAATGGTGTGAAGAGGCAGAGAACGGTAGTGGAGTGTGACGTGTAGCAAGTAGTGGAGTNGGTATGTATGAGTGGTTTGGGGGTTTTCTCAGGGGGGGGTTAGGAAGTAAGTGGTAATGAGCGAGGGGGGTCTGATTTGACAGGAAGGTGACATCTATGAGGGTCCCACAAGGAAAATACCGCTAACTCAAATCCCCCCCCACGGTTAAAGGAAGAAAGGTCGGGGGGTCCGATATGCCCTGTCGACCATAGATCTGAGTACCCTATTATTGACCACTGAGATTAGCACGTCCTTCTTCTAACTTATCCCATCCTTCCACTTTAGAATGATACGACAACTGAAATTTACTTTGGATGATCCAATGATCGAGGATTTATTTCGGCCCTCCGAGTCTCTGGGCTTCAGGAATTTCAAAACTGAAACTGACGCTCTCGATTAGACGGCCCGAATTCACTTCAGATGATCCGATGCTTGAGATTTACTCTATATGATCTGATGACTAAGATCTATTTCGGATGATCAGACGATCGAGATTTACTTCGGCTCTCCGGCTCTCCGGGCTTTGGGAATTTAAAATCTCAGACTAAAACTCTCGAAGTGATTTTTCCGGAGCGTAACTTCCTCACATATTTAGACTTGAAATGAATGTTGTTCATTGATCAATATCTTAGATCAATGGCTCGATCTGTCTACAATGCAGATTTTCCTTGGATTAAATCCAACGGCTATCCATCTCTGCTTATCCTATCCTTCCATTTATTTCGATCCGACGACTGATGGAAATTTAGGTGATTGAGATGTCAGATATTATCCCTTCCTTATCCTATCCTTCCACTTAAATCAATTCGACGACTGACGAAAATTCAAATGATCGAATTCTCAATCGTTTTTCCCTGCTTATCCTATTCTTCCATTAATTAAATCAAATGGTCGTTGTCGCTCTTCCTCCTAAATTTCTGATCTCTCAGACTTAGAAGGTTTTAAAAGTGTTGAAGGATCTCGACCTTTGTTCCTCCTATGAGTCCGTCTCTTGGACCTCGTCTGCACTTCTGTAAACCACTATCTCTTCTAAGCTTTCTTGTATTCTTCTCTCTTGAGGTTTGGTTTGTTGTTGTTCTTGCCATCAATGACAAGCACACCCTTCCTGTAAGCATGCCAACAGTAACTTCCTCATCTAGAGGTGGATTTTCACTCGAAAATAATCACATGACTTCAATGGAGAGTAGAATGAAGTTACAACTATAGCACTTAGAGTTTTTTCTCATAATTTATGTAGAATTTGTAGGAGTAATTGTGATGGCATTTTAACCTAAACACGATGTTGGAAGGAGGCCCAATTGGAGGCCTCAAATCAGATTTGATTTCCACTTTTGAAAAAAAATAAAAATTGGATGATCCATTAATCAATTTTCCAAAAGTGACATGTTCCTTCTAACCTAACCCTAGCCTCCCCTTTTCTTATAAATAAGATGAAGGATTTTGTATTATAGGTGAATTATTGAATAAAGTAATTAGCTTTTGCTGAAATTTTTGAGGGGTACTTCTTAATATTTTGTACTTACTTGTTTTCACTTGATTGTTGGGATTGAATCATTGTTGGTTAATGGTTGATGGATATTAGTGATTTTTTATTATGTTGGCTATCTCCTTTCAGGGATTTGTTAGCTAGGGTCTTTTATTATTTTCTTGGGTTTAACATGTTTATTTTTGCTTATAATGAATCTTGTTTCTTTAAGTGATTTTTATATAGATTTATTGAAGGAGTGGTGCATACTAGCCTTCGGTGGCATCTAGGAGTTGTAGATATCCTTTAGGGCAGCCCTCAAGCCCAAAGTTTCCTTGCAATTTGGAGTTATCTTTCCATTCTTATTTTCTTGTTCTTTTATTTGTCATTTTTCTATTGTTTGTTATTGCCACCCCTAAACATGTAAATTGACCATTTTTTGTCGGTTTACCCTTCTAGGAAAACCATGTTTGTTGGTTGTTTTCTACTTGTAAGTTGATATTACTTGTAAGTTGATATTTCTACAAAATTGAGCAGTTGCCCTAGTTGCTTCTCATAAGTAGTAGCAAATTACTTGAAGAAATATTTAAGGCAAAGGATTTAATAGAGAATCAAACAAAAAAACACAAAAAAACCATGTAAAAAAATACCCCATGTTTATAATTTCCATCTTCTTTGAGTTTTAATTTTCATAATTACACACTAGAAGAAGACACATAAATTGAAGAGAACGACATAGAAAAGGAACCAAGCGTAGGGGATACAAAGATAAATCAAGAATACACTGGCAAGGAAGAAGATATTGGCAAGGATGAAGTACCAAATAACCCCTCATATGAGCATAATGCTTCACCACCCCCGTCTAGTGATGAAGTGGGAATTATAGGAGAAAACCCTCCTATGGAAGAATATAAACCCTGAAAAATCATAGAAGAATGCCCACAAACAAAGAAAAGTAAAAGAAGGTCATCTAGAGAAGATAATATTGACCTCCCTAGGAGAAGAACCAGGTCTTCTTCAGTAGCAGCACCAGCCCAACCATTTGAGCCATTGGCTAGTGTTGAGTTCCCATAAGAACCCGTTGAGAAAAAAATTGCTCAGAAAAAGAAAAAAAAAATGCAAGAGGTACCAGTTCCTACATGCCATCCCTATGTGAGAAAGTAAATTATTTAAAAGAAGAAAACTATAAACTAGAGGAACAACTTAGGGTTTTAAAAGTAAAATTTTAAAAAGGGGAAACTCTTCTAGGATTGGGATACTTGGCTTAAATTTCCCAATTAGTAGATAAATCATGCTCCCCTTTAGAACCTGAAGTTAGAATATCAAAGGATGATGGATTCAAGACACAATTTTTTCCATGTTGTGGATAAATCCTTGATTAGGCAGGGTGCACACCGAATGATATGCTACCACCTAAATTCAATTCAGTTGGCACTCAATTTTTTTTTATTGAAGAGAATGATGAGGTTGTTGGAGCCAACCGAAATATCCAAAGAAAATATTTCCAGGATAATACTGTCACACAAGAACTAGTAGTACTTGGTACAGAGACAGAGGAACTTAATCCTGCCATTGATATGGAAGCTGCAAGTTAGGAAGAAAGATAAAAATATAGAGATGAGGAGACAATTGAACCTTCTAAATATGACATAGGAAATCATATTCCAGAGGCTATTGACACACAAGAACTAGTAGTACTGGATGCAGAGAGTACTGAGACTCGGGAAGATAAGGTTGTTTAAACTCTAGGAGGAAAGGATGTTGAAACCCTGGGGGATGATAATGTTGAAGACGAGAATGCTCAAACCTAGGAGAATAAGCTCAGTGTAATGAGGATAGAACAGAATAATATTCCCCAAAAAATATGCAAGAACCTTATGACGACATTTTTGTTACATAAGAACCAGGAATGCTTGAAAATGAAGAATCCCAATTGGATGAATACATAAACCAAGACACATACCTCAACATTAACATGTTGGTCGCTAAAATCCACAAGTGGAAGCAGTTATCCCTTTCCCTTTACGAAGGGGTAATTTTCATTCAGGAACATAGGAATATTGTTCAAGACTTGAGAGAAAGATGGGCAAAAGAGTTGGCATTCCAAGTATAGAGATGGCAAAAGATGAAGTAAAAGAGATAGAGGTTGAAATAGTTGGAGGGTCAAGTACAAGTCATGCAAAACACAAAGGTAAAAATATGTGACCTGGCACTAGAATTGGTGAAATGTAGAAATCTATCCTCTATCTACCCACTATTTCTTTAGGAACAATTCATCTTGTTCTAGTTGGAAGCCATAAAAGAAGGTAGACCTTGTAACTTTGACACTACTATTTCCTTTCTGAACACTTTATTTTAGAGCATCCTATCAGACCAAAATTTGTTATGTGAATTATACTTGCATGAATTTATTGTCTTCGGGGAAAGAAAATTCAATTTATCACCATATGTTGGATATATTCAGTTGAGGTATTTCACCTCATTTTTTAAAAACCATGCAAGGTGGAAGGCAACCTATGAATCCATCAAGATATATCAGGCCGAGAAATTGTTATGGATTAGAGCGGAACCTAACCCCATTACTGACATAATAAAGGCCTACAACAAGTTTCTTAGCTCATAAGGAAGGATTTCTATTTTTAATGAGGTCTGGCTCCTCATCTTAGACCTTTTTCCTAGATTTATTAACATGCAGATGAAGGAAGCCCTGGATGGCATTCATCTTAGATGGGAAGTCTTTGATGAAATATTGAAAAGAAAAGACCCATATGGTTTTCCTAACTTCACCCATGCTCTACAGAGAGTCAATAAGTATATGGAGTGTAATAGGAAGTGTGGGTCTAGGTGACTCGGTCTCAGGTATAGATTATGTCTGATTTGGCTTCGTACAAGACAATATCAACAACAGTATCAACTACAACAGGATGAAGACTAATGGATAGAAGTGAAAATGAGAAATGGGTACATGGATGTTAAGGGGGACATTGTTGGGGCATACAACCTCACTACTCTTCATATACAATATACTGATGTGGAATCAGATTGATGAGCTACATGAGGACATGCAGTTTCTTCAGTTAGGGGGAGATGTTGGGTTTAGAAATTGATACTCTTTTTGTTAATATTTTACCACTACTTTCTATCTTTCATCTATCATTTATGCCTTTTCATAGCCGTGATGGCCCAGCATTTTACATTCTGATAATGGTATATTCAATCCACTTGATGGATTGATTCTTAAGTTTTTCTTGCATTTAGGGAAGAATGATGTCTTTTTTGGGTGATTATTAATGAAGTATCAAGAACCCTTGTAGAACATTCGACTGATACATATGTTGCTACTCTGAGGGGCTACTACTCTAGGATATTGTTTCACAAGTGATGCTACTCTGAGGTGTTTCTACTCTAGGATGTTGTTTCACAAGTGTTGCTACTCCGAGGTGTTGCTACTCCACATAGTACTACTATTCTATGGTGATGTTGTTTCAAGACACTGTTACTCTAGGATGTCGTTGTATTGATGATGATTAGACTGTTGACTTGTGAACTCATGGTAGTGACCGATCTCCTTGATGACATGTTTGTTTTCAAGTTATTATTATTGAATGTCATGAATACGGTTCATCATCTTAAATAATAGGACATTTAAAAGATTAAACCCATATAAGAAATCGTGCAAGTTGTAATCCATTACAAGCAATATTTTGTATATTATTTTGTACCTTGATTTAGATGACATGGAACAACTTGAGAATCAAAAAATTCTCAAGGTTGTTCGTAATTGTAATATTCCAAGATTAGATAGGTGAGGGAGTTTAAGAGGCAGGGCATCTTTTCTCCCAAGTTAGTCTAGTGTTGGGGAGAATAGAGAACAGTTGATTCGGTTGATGAATAACAACACTTGTATATGCATCTCCTGATTTTGAATAATAAAATATATGGCAAGTTATGGTTCAATTTTATGTGTGGTTAAGTGTAGTTTCTATAGTTTTCTCATCCATTGCTAAGGAGGAAGGGCCCTACTCTTTACAAGGGTTGTTTCTACTTTATTAGTAGGTTGTTAATTTCATTCGTTCATCATATTATTTTTCTAGTATTTATTTTGTTTAGATGCATGGTGCATAGATTCAATTATTTTGATTTGTTGGCATTACTTTTATGGTGTGATCCACTTTAAAAGTGCATTCCTGATTTCATTTCCAGCAAGTGAGTTTTTTTATTAAATTCATTCCAGCAATTTTGTGGTTCGAACAAGGATTGATTTCATTTCCAACAAGTGATTTTTTTATTAATTTCATTCCAGAAATTTTGTGGTCCTAACAAGGATTGATTTCATTTCCAAAAAGTGAGTTTTTGATTTATTTGATTCTAGCAAATGTGTGGCTCAAACAAGGATTGATTTTCTTCGTAGCAAGTGAGTTTTTAGTTTCATTTAAGTAATTGTGAGGATTAACTACATTTCCAATGAGAGTGATTCTTGAATTCAATGATTGATTTTACTTTTAGGAGTTTAGTTGATTCAATATTGAAATTGGGATTGAGTTATAGTCAGCGTGTGAATCCTTAATCCATTGGCAACAGAGTGTCTTCAATTAATTAAGATAAGGAAAACATTTCATCCCTACATTAGTATTTTTTCCGTTACGAGTCATTTAGTTTGGTGTGGATTTTTTTTTCTCTTTTAACAAGAGCAATTAGCTCGATGCCTTTCAATCAACATAAGCTTAAATCTAGATTGGTTAATAGTATTTGTTTTCATTGTTATGATGATTGCAATGGTGAGTCATGTTTGCATATAGTGTTAGTTAAGGGTTACTGCCTTCATATATATTCCATAATAACCTTGCAATAACAAACTTACCCCGGGTTGACAATTGAATGAATTGGATGTTTAATAAGACAATTTAACAAATCAACAATTGGTTCCTTGGAATTATTTATACAAATATAAATCTCCTTACATGCCATGATGATTATGTCGATGGGGGAATCTGTAGTGGTGTGGCACCTCCTATTATCCAAATACTTTATTGGTTGCAAGAATGACATTCCCTTGATTGTGAAGAACTCATATTCCTTCTTCTCAACCTCCCCCCATTGAACCTATATGTGGCCAACTTCCATGGGTGTGTATGTTAGCTAGTAATAAGGTCAGATTCGTCTATGTTGGTGCCTTGGAATTGTTTCTACAACAATAAAATCTCCTTACATGACATGATGATTATGTCGATGTGGGCATCCACAGTGGGGTGGAACCTCCTATTATCCTAATACTTGATTGGATACAAGATTAATAATCCTTTGATTGTGTAGAACTCATATTCATTTTTCTCAACCTCCCCCCCATTTATCCTTTATGTGGCCAACTTCCATGGGTCTGAGTTAGTTATTAATAAGGCCAAATAAACCTACATTGGTGCCTTAGAATTGTTTCTACAACTATAAAATCTCCTTACATGCCATGATTATTATGTCGATGAGGACATCCAGAGTGGCATGGCACCTACTATTAGCCTATTACTTGATTGGCTACATGACCGATATTCCTTTGATTGTACAAAACTCATATGACTTTTGTTCAACCTCCCCACCATTGACCCTCTATGTGGCCAAATTGTGTGTGTGTGCGTGTGTGTTATTTAGTAATAAGGTCATATGCATCTAAGTTGTTACCTTGGAATTATTTCTACAACTATAAAATATCCTTCAATTCCATTATGCTTATGCCAATTGGGGTATCCACAATGGGGTGACACCTCATATTATTATATTATTTGATTGGATGTAGGACCGATATGATGTATTCTCATCCTCCCTTTGTCCACCCTCTATATCCAACTTTCATGGGTATGTGTTAGTTATTCATAAGGTCATATGCATCTATGTTGGTGCCTTGGAATTCTTTATACAACTAGACAAATATACTCCTCTTCTACAAAAATATATATCTTGGTATCCCATTCTCAAATGGCTAAGTTATCATACCAAACATTGTGGTTGTAGCCACTACAATGGCATTAAATCTATATTACTATTTTATAGTCAACCAAAAGACCTTATGGGCATTAGTTTTACATTCAACCAGTAAATTTTGGTCAGAATAAGCATTTCAATGGGACAACTTATCATGATTGGATAAAAATTCCACCATGAAAGGGTTAAAAAAACAATTTAGAATATAAAAACTTTATTCATCATCCAGATCTTGTTACACATAAAACATGTTGAAATTGAGATCTCTAGTAAAATTTCTAACAAAAAAGAAAATATGCCCATTTTCAAATAATATAAGAGCTTCTTTCATATACTTAAGAGGCCAACTAGCATACCTTTGTAGAGGGATTTATGACTACAGTTGACATCTGATCATCCTCTTCCAAACATAGTTAATTGTAATTCAAAATTTCACAAACCTACCCATGATAAAATCAATCAGAAATGAGGCCTAATACCCATTGAGAACATTCAATAAATCAATATTGATTGCATGCGCAGTGAGAATAAATCTTAATCCATCAATCAATACAAAAACTACCATCAACGATGTTCTTAATCCATATGAATATGTGTACCTTTTTCATATGAAATCTCATCCCTGATTAAACTGTAATGTTGGTTGTTGTTAAAAATTCATCCAATCCATCATTAATGCAATGACAATTTCCTCCAAAAACAAAAAAAAACAACGTCTAATTTTGGCAAAGAGATCTAATTTTGGGAGAGATGAAAAAAAATACCAGTTGTAAAGTGGGTTTGGGGAAGTCATCCTTTCAAGGCCAAGAATTCCTTCTACCATGGAAAAGCTTACCATTCATCATATTCACTCGATCGAATGTTCACCTGCTCATATATGAAATAACATTTGCATTGCTAACCAAAACTAAACAAAAAACATAGTAAGAAGAGATAGGTGTGATATAATGATCAACATGGGAGGGAGAAGTAGGTGGAACATGGTCTATATTTATCATTTTAATATCATTATAGAGCTATCAATGGAGTAGAAAAGGGTGAAACCATGAAACTTGAAAGTAACAATGTGGAAAATGCACAAGAACCAACAATCATGTGTGTCTACAAGGAAAAATCACACTCTCCTCCAACTATAGAGGAACAAGCTCAAGAAACAGAGCCTTGAAACTATAAATTGAACACATATAAGTGGTATTCGATATCTAAAAGAACTAGAAAATAGAATAATTGACCAACAAGAAACAATATCATATCCATCATTGATAGACCAAACAAAAGAATCACACAGAAGTCCAGTTATTATTTCAGTAACAAAAGTTGATGGGATGTGTCCAAAAAATAATGAGGCATGAAAAAAAGACTTGACAATAACAATATATGAAAACCAAAAAGAATCCAAAAGAGCTCCAAATAATAATGTGAGAATTGAGGAAGATGATCTACTTGTTAATGCAACAAGAAAAGCTAAAGGTTTGGACCATGAAAGGAATATAGACAAAAATGTAGAAAGAGAACAAAGCACAAATGCTGAGCAAAAATAAACCTTTAATCTATATTTAGAATAAGAACATGAAGATCCACATACCTGTTCAGATATCAATGCAGGAAAAAAAATTCCGAGACTGATCTAAGTTGAACAAGATAAAAATACATAATATACTTGCACAAAATCAATTCTAGTCCTTGAATATGTCCATCAGGATCTGGTATAGAGGTTGAGACAGGTTGTTTCCATATAAATTGACCCAGGTTCAAACCCTAGTGATCATCAAGCATATTCTTTGGATTGGATTAAACCAGGTTGAGGCTGTAGCAACTGTTTCTACTGCAACTACTTCTGCAACAACTATTTCTCCATTCTGCATATGAACCCAAGGAAATACTGGAGAAAAGGTAGAATTACATGGACACATGATCTCAAACTTAGACAATGAGAATGTGTTATTAGACATCATCATCACCAAAGTGGAATGAGCCAAAGGTGTCATGTTAATAACCTCATTCACATTTTCTGAAACCCAAAATCGATGGGCAATGGGCATTGGGCGAAATCATTCTTCAAGAAAATCCATGGCTGAAATCAATGTCATAAAGCCTTTAATTGAGGAGATGGAGGTGAATTATTTCGAGGAGATCCGGGCAAAATATTCCCAAAACCACCTGGTTTAAGAAATATGGGGGATGCAATCACAAAAAAATTACGATTCTAAAAAATTGAGGCAAATTGGAAATTGGTTCATGAAATACTAAGGGTGAACCCTATTTCCATTGATTTTATTACTATTTTATAAGGAACAAATTTTATGCCATATATATTTTTTATTATAATATATGGGCTAAACATTTTGATTTTTTTAAATACTAGTTCAATGAAAATTGCCCCCTTAAAAAATTTAAAGCCTAATTTTTTTCCCATTGATTAAATTTCTATTGGACATATCGATCACATTGAGAGGGGGTGGTCGATTTAATTAAAAAAACTACAATAAAAAAATAAAAAATAAATAAAAAATAAAAAATAAAAAAATAAAAAATCTCTATATGAATGGATTTGGAAAAATAAAATAAAAAAAATAATTCGATTAGTTTGTTCACAAGTCTCCAAAATTGGATCTCTAGTGCTTAGTACTTAATAGATCCAGATCTAGATTTTATATAGATATACACATGTTTAAAGTCTCTATAAATCAAGTGGTAATTCACTTCGATTTAAATCCCTATATAGATTTGGAAAAAAATCTTTAGTTCAATTAGTTTGTTCACAAGTCTCGAAAATTATAACTCTACACGTGGAGCAATTCTTTATTTTCAAGTA